>CAIGQV010018344.1:6602403-6631054 GCA_903798115.1 Danio jaintianensis | reverse complement strand
TTGCTGTGAGGCGAACGTGCTACCCACTGCGCCACCGCGTCGCCCCATGTTTCATTTTGTATTATGAAAAAAATGTAAGGGTGGCACGGTGGCTCAGCGGTTAGCACTGTTGCCTCACAGCAAGAAGGTCGCTGGTTCGAGTCCCGGCTGGGCCAGTTGGCATTTCTGTGTGGAGTTTGCATGTTCTCCCTGTGTTCGCGTGGGTTTCCTTCGGGTGCTCCGGTTTTCCCCACAGTCCAAAGACATGCGGTATAGGTAAATTGGGTAAGCTAAATTGTCCGTAGTGTATGTGTGTGAATAAGTGTGTATGGATGTTTCCCAGTGATGGGTTGCAGCTGGAAGGGCATCAGCAAAACATATGCTGGATAAGTTGGCGGTTCATTCCGCTGTGGCGACCCTAGATTAATAAAGGGACTAAGCCGAAAAGAAAATGAATGAATGAATGAATTGGCCGTAGTGACTGAGTGTGTGAGAGTGTGTGGGTGTTTCCCAGTACTGGGTTGCTGCTGGAAGGGCATCCGCTGTGTAAAACATATGCTGGAGTAGTTGGTGGTTTATTCCACTGTGGCGACCTCTGAAATAGAGACTAATCCAAAGGAAAATGTATGAATGAATGAAAAAAAATGTAATACATGTATATTTTTGTTTGTATATGATGCGAACTATAGTTCTTAAAAAGAAAATAAAAGTCTGTAAAAATCAGTATCGATAATAAAAAAAAATTAAAAAACTGAAACGTTAAATACAGGAAGCTTTTGTATTTTATGTAAAGTACCAACTAAAGCACAATATGCTACTTTCACACAGTCAATGTGATTTATGCCAAAATGAAGCTGTGTTACTAACATTTCATTGTGCAGCTGCCTGAAAACAGTTCATATCACCTTATGGCTACTCAAATACCTGAAGTGTGGAAAATATAATCATAGGACATCCATCAGCTTACAGACTTGTGTCTAGTACTTAATGGTCTCTGGCATTTGTGAATAGAGGCGAAGGATCAATTTATCTCCGCCGGATGTTGGTAATGAGAGTAAAAGAAACGCTGGATGATTTATTAGTTCTCCATGTAAACCAAAGCTCAGTGAAGATGGGTTTTTTCACTCCATGTGAGTGGGCCCTCTTTCTGTACCTCTGTATCTCTGTGATTGTGACAGCGTGGCCGGTTGAGCTCTGGGCCCCAATTCCCTGAGCTGGAACTGAGAGGAGTGTGCTTATGATAAACTCAAACTTGCACTGCCGCTGACAGGCCCTGAGTCACAACAGCATACAGCAGAATCCTGCTCTGAGGACTAGTGAATAAGAAAACCACTGATTCATATCTGCAGATTAATACAGCAAGGTTAAAACTCAGAGCAAATATGAACAGAATACCATTGTGTGTCTGTCTATGTGTGCATGTTTATATATACACAGGGGTTGGACAATGAAATTGAAACACTGGTCAATTTAGTGTTGGAGTTTTCATGGCTAAATTTGACAAGCCTGATGGCTAATCTTTAATAATCTTTATTGCACATTCCACCAGTAAAGCCGCAGTCACACTGCACTTTTCTCCCCGTAGACATTCATACACAAGCGAATGCGACAGACCGGAAACACAAGCTTGTGCGACAGGTTTCGCAGATCGCTGCGTTGCAAAGTTCAAGCTTGGCAAACTGACCTGCGAAATCACATCATGTGGCTATGTAAGACCAATCGAAGATCATAACATGACCTCTCTGTACAGAAATGTAAAATATGGACCAATTGCTCACTTTTTAAAATGTCTAATCATCTTGTTTAGTCATGCCACTTTTCATAGCCACGGTATCCAGGCTAATGTCAGTATACCACCAAGAAGGATGAACCACATCCAACAGGAGCAACTGTGGACGCAAGAGAAAGCTGTCTAAAAGGGATGTTCAGGTGCTAACCCGGATTATATCCAAAAAACATAAAACCACAGCTGCCCAATTCACTGCACTGCTCAAACCTTTGGCCACTCGTGCCAATGGCAAACGTTGGTCTTTCTCACATCCAAAGAAGCGTACCACCCAGACTGTTGCATGCCCAGAGTGAAGCATGGAAGTGGATCAGTGATGGTTTGGGCTGCAATATCATGGCATTCCCTAGGCCCAATACTTGTGCTAGATGAGCTCATCAATGCCAAGGACTACTGAACCATTCTGGAGGACCATGTGCACTCAATGGTTCAAACATTGTATCCTGAAGGCGATGCCCTGTAACAAGATGATAATGCACCAATATACACAGCAAGACTGGTGACAGTGGTTTGATGAACATAAAAGTGGATCATCTCCCATGGCCTGCACAGTCAGCAGATCTAAATATTATTGAGCCACTTTGGGGAGTTTTGGAGGAGCGAGTTAGGATTTTTCTCCACCAGAACACATAGATCTCCTCTAGGTTTAATATCTTATTATTCTTATAATTTATTATTTTTTAACTTGGCTAAAGTGAATATGTGCAGATGTCAGTTGTCATCAATTAGCTCTACTGTTAAACCGAGGTAGTTTTGGTCACTTAGTGGTCTGTTAGTGGTAGCTTTTTCAGTTTTATACAGTTCATGTATTCTCGTAACAATAGTTCCCGTCAATGGGTCTGCAGTCTGTGTGATCCGTTTAGTGATGGATTGAGTTTGCTTTTCAGTTGTTTTTTTTGTTTGTGCTGCTGCAGTCATACAGCGTTCTTTGATGCGCACAGCTGGTTGATGCTGCCTCTAAACTGGCATTTTGCTAACATCTGCAAGAATATATTTGGCCTGAAGGTGGTATTTCAAACTTGTTGTGCTTCGGAGGAAGGACAGATCATCACTCCAATAAGTGCACACAACTTTGTCATAATCCAAACTTCCATCTGCAATCTTTTTATAATGATTCTAGCCATTCAGCACTCGCATCATGTCCTGATCCATCATATATTATCATATTATTCATCACACAATGATACGGCTGATATATATATATGATTGAAGATTAAAGCTGTTATGATGAAGTTATTATGAAAGCAAGTTTAATTTACTTGGGCAGATGGGAAACATTATGTTCACCGTCAAACTGCAGAAAGACTGAACCCAAAGTGGTAAAGAAATCAGTGAAAGATGGATGAGGAAGTGTCGTGGTTTAGGGAGTATTTTCTGAAGTGGGAGTTAGGCCTCTTCTAGCTACATGGCCAAAGTGATTGGAAATGTTTATCAGAAGCTCCAACATGCAGTTCATTCCCTGTGTTCATCACCCAATCAGCCAGTAGTTATCATGCAGGTGTGCGTTTCCAAAAACAATCGTTAACCAACTAAGGTTGCAAGTTCCGTTGTTACAATTATAGTTCATCGATTTGGTGTTTCCATCATTGATCGTTCCAACAAACATTCGCAAACGCAAATCAACTTTGTATGATTAATAAAAAAAGGTAAAGAAAATTCTCTCTCATGCATAAGTTGGAATATTATCCATAATGTTTATAAAAGAAATATACAGTAGGCCCTATTTGTGCCATTTACGTTAATACGAAAAACGTATGCATGTTTTACCTTAAACTAATATTGTGTGCGTGTAAAACAATATCTTTTAAACAAAATTAAACATTCATTCATTCATTTTCTTTTCGGCTTAGTCCCTTTATTAATCTAGGGTCGCCACAGCGGAGTGAACTGCCAACTTATCCAGCATATGTTTTACGCAACGGATGCCCTTCCAGCTGCAACCCATCACTGGGAAACACCCATACACTCTCATTCACACCCATACACTACAGACAATTTACTGTAGCTTACCCAATTCACCTATAGCGCATGTCTTTGGACTTGTGGGGGAAACCGAAGCACCCGGAGGAAACCCACGCAAACACGGGGAGAACATGCAAACTCCCCACAGAAATGCCAACTGACTCAGCCGAGGCTTGAATCAGCGACCTTCTTGCTGTGAGGCGATCGTGCTACCCACTGCACCACCGTGAAGCCCTCCCAAATCAAACAATAATAATGTAATGCAAATTTTCTCTAAAGAAGTTGTTACTCCGCCCCATTTAATGCATCATTATGGATGTTTTATGTAGTAACTAATGTGGTTAAAATTATGGATGTGCGACAAAGCAACTAGGGTTTTGGGAAACATGTCACTACATCATTAATTTCTCAAACGTACACAAATCGCACTATGGTAGTTCAGCCACAAGTTATGTCATTGTTTGGGAAACGCATCCCTGGACAACGTTCCTTGTCACAAAGCAAAACAGGCAAGCAGTTCCTTGAAGCTGAAAACACTAAGATAATGAAATGCCCAGCCAAGAGTCCTGATTTAAACCTGATTTAAAATCTCTGAAAAGTTCTTAGAGCCCTAAGTTACAGTTAAGAAACTTAATACAGTCATTGAACAGTGGAAGAGTGAAGTGAAGAAGAGTGGATCAAGATCAGAGAAGAGTAGTGTGATTGACTAGTGATGTCCAGTGAGAGACTATTTATGTCCTGCGTCCCACAGATGTGCTCAAATCAAGGGCCTCTATACTTCCTACTCATTTTTGCTGTCGCAATCTTCATAAATTTTAGTTGCAAACTTTCATACTGCTACAAACCTTGCTGTAAATATATAATAGTAATAATATATAGCATATACTATCATACATCATGTATGCAACACTGGTATATATAACACTGGAACTTTCTCTAGTGCATCTGTACTTTAAAACCAGAAATGTTAACTGATCATCTTTTAGTCACCATTAAGTAATTTTTTTCTTGTATAATATTGCAGTATTTATTACAAATGATTCATCATTGTTTTATAAATTGCTGTGCCCTCACAATCTTTAATCAAAACAACATCCCCCGACATCTCCTCTTCTCTGGTGACAGGTTTGTTGGCGCAAGGGTGGGACAGCCTGTCACTCACTTGTGATCACAGCAATATCAAACAACAACCATAAAGTCATTTTCCCATATTAAAAAATCCACTGCTGTCTTACTTTTTTCTTGCTTGAGAAGTCCTATAATTCAGATATACATCCCACTAGGGAAGAAAAAACATCACTTCTTCCATTCTGTGATGTCTTTTAAGTTCTTAATGTGAAATTCTAGCATGTGGATTGCTTGTGGAATCTACTCCATGTACACAACACTTCACAGATTGCCATGTTCCCTTCTGCTGTCCTAAATCAGCAAAGTCCCTAACCAGCCAAACCTAAGTTTGGGTCTTTGAAAACGCTGCAGATTGCTAACACAAACTGCACTGTAAAAAAAATATCCATTTTTTACAGTGTATTCCATATTTTGTGATTCATGTTTTTATTTTTCCCTGTTTATTTATGCTTTTGAATTGCATTATGGGAACTTGACCTTCCTTCCAACAACATTTAACATTGAAAAAAGTTCAGAAAAGTGACTTTTATTAATATTTTTAATAGTTTAAAGTGATATGCTGTCTGGGTTAGTGTTGTATATTACAGTACAAACACCTTGTAACAAACTGCCTGTACTTTTAACTGTTATTTTACAGACTTAATTCTCTATATACTATTTCTTAAACATTATATTATTTCAAACTACTAAAATGTCAATAATAGTCACTTTGTTAAACTGTAGAGTTCATTTTTCAACATCAAAACTGGACAGATCAAGGTCCCATAATGCAATTCACAACCGTAAATAAACGGAAAGCACTTTTGAATCACAAAATACAGAAACTGTTCATTAGCAGATATTTTTTACAGTGTGGCTTGTGAGAAGACAGCAACCAATTACCTCCGCCGTGTAGTTGGAAAGCAGATTTGACGGGACTTAAACCAATAGAGGTTTTTTTATGTATTTATTTTTATTATGCTTGAAAGAACCTACAAAATACCAAGTAACAATAATAAGAAAAATCTTAAAACAATTCCAAAAAGCAGCAAGAAAAAAATGAAGAAAAAAACGAAAATTAAATAATAATAAGAATAATAATACATTTAATTAATGAATTAATACAAATTACAAAAAGAAAACACAAGGAGGCTCAGGGAAAGGATTACATAATTTAAGGGCTTTTTTATGATGCATAAACTTCAGGCATTTGAAGATGACCATTTTACTTTTTGAAAAAGTAAAAACTTAACCAATAGAGGTTGATGACAGAACTTTGCATTTCCCTTGACAGTCTGTCTGAAGCATAAGTTACACAGAACTGCAAACATACCCTTTCACGATCTACCATCCTCTATTCTGATCAGTCAATCATAAGATATTTCTTACAAATCTGGTTTTTACAACGCACTACAATATGTTGCAGTAAGCACTTCTGATAATGAAATAATTACTGGATTTGCCAAGTTTGTCAGATTTATGACATCCAATCTTTGAAAAGCATTGAGAGTTTTGTTTGAATCACTGAGAAACAAGCAAACTAGACATTCTGAAGCAGAACTGTATAATTGTTGTATTTTGCTATGACGTTTGCATTTATAGATTTTTGACAGGCAGAAACTGTGCCCACAGCATCTATATATTTTTTCTGAATGTGTGCATTATTGTATGCATAACTGCTGTGCCATTATTAATATTCGGTTTTAATGAAGCCACGGATCACTGTGAGATCACTGTTAGCTGAAATATGGTCTAAAACCTATGGCTGAAGGATTAATTGCATTTGCGATAATAAATAAAACATTATTTTTTATTAACATGATTTCATTGTAGTCACTTGACACACTTTAGTGTTTAGTTACAGATATCCATGTTCATCATGTGTATATAGACAGACATGGGATGCCATTTGTAAATCCTATTTAACATCAGCATAAGACAGCTTTGCACAAAATGTCAAACTGTGTAATTTAAAAATCTTTTAGGTGACAATTAAACTGCTAAAAAAACTGATTAAACTGAAACTGTGATTGAGTAATTATAATTCAAGTGTAAAATATCATTTTAGGAAGATATATATTAGTTGCGCAACACACTAATATTGTAATCTTAATAAAATACACACTATTATTTCTGACCTTACTACACAAAGATCTATAGCTTGTGCATGTAACAATACAGATGATAAGAGCTTTTAAGCTAATCTAAATTGTTTTATTTTCCAAAATCTTTAAAATAATATTTAATTAAAACTGAAACTTAAAATTAAAGGTCAACTGATTTATCATAAAGGTTAATTAACTGGCAGAATTCATTCGTTTTCCTTTGGCTTTGGAATGCCACAGCGGAATGAACCGGCAACTATTCCAGCAAATGTTTTACGCAGCGGATGCCCTTCCAGCCACAACCCAGCACTGGGAAACACCCATACACTCTCATTCACACACACACTGATACACTACGGCCAATTTAGTTTATCCAATTCACTTATAAATTCACTACAGCGCATGTCTTTGGATTGTGAGGGAAACCGGAGCACCCAGAGGAAACCCACACGAACACAAGGAAAACATACGAACTCCATACAGAAATGCCAACTGGCCTAGCCGGGACTCGAACCAGCGACCTTCTTGCAGTGAGGCGACAGTACTAACCACTCAGTCACCATGCCGCCCCAAACTGGCAGATATGAAGAATTCAGATGCAAAAACCTCTAAGTGCCATCTGAAATTTTCTTCTAAAATTAACATTTCTTTCAGGCTCCTATATCTAGGTTTGGTCATTTCACTTTTATGGCAAATAATTGTTTATTTTCATCATTTTTAATGTGGAATAACTAAAAACAACAAAGGGCTGAGAAAAATGCTCAATTGTAGAAGAAAATTCCAGATGGCAGAGGTTTTTGCATCTGAACTCTTCATATACTCTTTACAATAAAGGTTTCAGAATGGGGTTTTCACAGTGATGCCATTAAAGTACTATATTTGTTGTATTTTGGGTATTTTGGGTCTTCAAGGAAGTTGTATGGTTATTTAAAGAACACATGTTTTGCTAGAGTTAAGAATGTTGTAATAATCAAAAGAACTTTTTTTAGAACCTTTTTGTGCAACAGAAAAGATTTTATAAGCATTAAATTACCTATTTGGAACCATCAGTATCAATAAAGCACATATTTTAAAAGTACATTTGTCATTTTAAAACACTGTTAAGGTTATCTGTTTGCTGGTGTATCAGAAATGAGACATATATCTTGACAGCTAGGAGAATGCTTTTATTGATTAGCAATTTCTATTTAACAGTTCTGTCCCATACATTTTTAGGCAGAACTTAAACAAAGAAAGAAAATAGTATGGGAAAATTGAAAGGTTTTGCTTTTACATTATTAGTATACTTAAAAAAAAAGATGGTTCTGTAAAGGTTCTTTGTACATACTGTAGTAATACTTCTATTTAGAACCATATTGTCCTGAAAAACTCTTTTTATGCTAAAATGATTCTTTATGTGACTTTAGGGTGCTTCATTTCCCGCCTTTATGTTGTTCAAATCTGTAACTGACAAAGCACCTGGAGCTCATTCATAGATATACTAGACCAAGGTGCAGTGGAGGACTGTGGCCATCCAGAGCCAGAGATATACACATATATACATATATCTATGATCGGGAGTTTCCCCGGTGGTCAGTACACAAATATTTCTTTAAATTACGAAAATTATAATTTTACATCACTTTTCTACATGGATGGATCAGTGACCACACGGGCATTGCCAATAAAGAGTGTGTGTTTTTGTGCATGGAAATGTATTATCCTCCCTCCCTGTTAAATTTGATCTAATCCGTGTCCTGAAACACACCCCCTCTCCTGCTCTCACTTCTCATTCTAACAGAGAGAGCGATTCGTTTGGGAATGAATCCCCGTTATGAACGACTCGTTCTCTCAGCCGACAATAACACAAGTTTCTGGCATCGCAGCGTCTCGTTGTCATATTTCATTTACATTGTTTGCTGATTTTATTCAACAAAACTAGCATAAGCCTAGAATTCAGTGCAAGTTGATGCTACTTTGCCTTATGATGAGTGCAGTAAGAGACTGTATTATCATCAATAACGTTACTTGTTGAGCACAAAAGTTTGTAACAAAAAAAACGAAATCTTACCTATGAAATGTTCTGCCTTTGTGCTTTGTTTTCTTTGTTTGCTCGTTACTACACCCGTAAGCAGCGCTAAAGTCCAGAATCTTTACATTGGCACACTGTCATGATTAGTGCTGTTGAATGACATTTGTCCTGGGAGCCCTGTACAAATATGGCGGCGCTATTGACGCATGCTGAGGGTCCGTAAGCGATATCTAGTGTATATATCTATGGAGCTCATTAATACTGGTTTTCTGCAGCTCAACCATCAACTACACAAACTGTCAGCACTCTCTTAACAGGTAAGTCAATTCTATCTTTATAATGCGGAATAAGTGTCATTATAACATTGAAACAGTTTTTTGAGTTTTGATACATATGTTTAACATTTCTTAAGTGTTATTTATTTTAAAAATTAAGCTAAAAAGCCCTGTCAAATTGAAAGAATTAATTTTATTTGTATTCTGTTTGCTTTGAGATTTATAAAGATTTGAAGTTGTATTGAGTCAAGTAATTTAATTACTTGTTGAGTAATTAAGTTACTTTTTGCACAAAGTAGTTTAAATACAATGTTAATGATGTAATTCACTCACTATCCTTCAGCTTATTCCCTGATTAATCAGGGGTTAGCACAGTGGAATAAACTGCCAATTACTCTGGCATGTGTTTTTTGCAGCAGGTTGCCCTTTCAGCCGCAATCCAGCACAGGGAAACACCCATACACTCTCTAATTCACACACAATCATACACTGTGGCCAATTTTTGTTTACCCAATTTCCCTATAGCGCAAGTCTTTGGAGTGTGGGGGAAACCAAAGCACCAAGATGAAACCCAGGTGAACATGGGAACTCCACACAGAAATGCCAACTGGCTCAGCTGGGACTCGAACCAGCGACCTTCTTGCTGTAATTAGTAATTAATTACTTTTTTGAACTAACTTTCCAAACACTCTCAATAAATTACAATATCATCCAAAACATGCTTTATTTCAGTGATTCGATTTAAAAAAGTGAAAACTCTTATATAGATTCATTACGCACTATCCCTAATTTGGTACGGTTTGGAACTATTTTCCTAAGATTATATACTATAGTCGTTGAATTTCTAATAAACGGATTCACAAACCAAGACAAACTGGCATGACCGGAGTGAAAAATTATGTTAGTGATTGAATTGCACAAATTAAAGACAGACTCAGCAGTTAATTTTCATAATATTGAACACCATGAAACCAGAAACCATGGTAAACAAGAAGAGCCTATGATGAGCTCAGTAGCTCTTAAATTTGCAAACCTTTCTCAATGTAGCAGTGAGATTTTCTAAAATGAACAACAGATTGCATTAAGTTGCATAATCTGTGTGTAACGGTAAGTAATGTGTGACCTGAATGTTTGACAAAATGTACAACCTTAATATTAATCTGTGCTACACTGTATCCGTGTGGTGTCACTATTATGTGATTTGTTGGTTCTGTTTATTCATTTTTTGTCTAGTTTTTTCCTCGTGTCCTCTGTGCCTGCCTGAGATCCCAAATTACTTTGCTTGGTTTTGCTGATTAATTAGTTCCCACGCCTCTTCTCATTCTCCCTGATTGACAGTTTGTATTTAAGGCCAGTATCTTCCTCAGTTACCTTGTAAAGTATTGTTTGTTTGCATTCTGGCGGTTGTTTCTATTTCTCTTGTGAATTCCTTTTGGATTTACTATCAAAGCTTCCTTTGTTCCTATACTCGTTCTTTGTGTGCCTTGTACAACAACAGATAAATGATATTGTGTTCACTGTGTACTGTTTGATATCATTCCCAATGCACACAGGCATACTAGATTATGGAGTACAGCGTTGGCCATAGTGTTTACTTCCTTTTTTTAGGGGAAAAATATGTAAATAAATAAATAATTAATATTAATTTATTTTAATATCAAAAACATATATTATTTTTTAAGAAAAACACAAAGTTTGTATTATATTGTATTTTTATTATTATTAATAAACTATTATTAATATATTAGGTATTAGGTACTTAATGATTGTAAATGATCCATATTATAGTTTATATCCACGCAGGCCATGAATAAAAGTCCATGTAAAACAAGAAAATTCTATATTTTTAACAGAATTTACAGTGAAATACCACGGTTGAAATTATTACCTGTTTGTTCCAGTTCATTGGTTTCTACTGCACCCAAAGCCTGAATGATGATATGGGCTTGTTTCCTGTCCATCAATGGGAGTCTGTCCAGCTTGTGTGTTGCTTCATTATATCACTCCTTCCTACACACACACACACACACACACACACACACACACACAAAAAAACACAATAAAAATTGCACAACATGAAATTTATGTTTGAATAAAAACTGTAAATACCCAGAATAGTAAACAATTTCTGGAATAGATCAACGAGTTGTGATTTCTCACTTTTAAACTCATTTTATAAGGAAAAAACAAGACATTTACAGTTTGAAGTTGAAAGCTGCAAAGCAAGACGTAAGTAGAGAGCCAGAGTCTCCATCACCACGGCAACTGCATGCAACAATCTACTATTTTAGGCTCGATTTAACACTCATACTACAGTTGCTAACCCCTGGAAACTTTGTATGTATATTTAGCACTCAACATATTTGTTTATGGTAATTACTTCAAGCCGCCACGTTTTTCACTGCAGGCAAAAGGAATAGAGCGAAATAAATCAAGAAACCATTCACAAGAATCAAGATCTTTTATGGAACGTACCTATACTATGCACACATATGCAGAATCCTAATCATTCAGATAATTAGAGACTGATTTGGACCAACACACACTGTCTACTACACCAAAAGTTCTTGAAAATCTTGAAAAGCTATGAAAATTCACTACATTCCAAGAAAAATACAAAGGAAAAGATAATTATGCAAGTATGAACTTATAACCAGGGTATTTCTGCACAGATCCATGCAGAATGATTTTGTGAGTATGGGAGCTAAAAAACAAAACAAACAAACAAAAAAAATTATAATAATAAAATTTGCTTTAGTCAACATTTACCAATTCATTTCGAAAGCTACAAAGCTACAGTTTATCTCTGATATACATACACTAAAAATGTGGAGAATATTTTGTTGATAATTGTGCATACTTTTCAATATCATAACAATAATAATAAACATTTACATAAGTATAAATAGATAACTGCTAAAGCAATTGCTGATGAGACAAGTGCAACGTGGCATAACAGGCAATAAAATCCATGTCACTAGTTAAAATAGCTTTTTTTCTCTGGATTAAACATTCTTCAAATCATTTGAAATAGTACATAAGTCGGCAACATATATAACGTTACGGTTACTACGTAACCCTCGTTCCCCGAGGGGGGAACGAAAATGCTATGTGGAAACTTCCACTATGGGGATTTCGTCAGAAAGCCAATCTTCTGAAGAGAAATAAAATGGGCCAATGAAACGCCAATGAGTTGGAGATGTCAGCGCACACAGCTGGCAGCAATCACAATTAGTTAGTGAATAAGAATGCCAGGAGTGCATAGCAAAAACACCTTTTTTAGCTGAAGAAGCCGAACTACAGCTGTCAGCTAAGGCGCAATCACTGTGGCGAAGGCACATAGCATTTCCGTCCCCCCCCTCGGGGAACGAGGGTTACGTTGTAACCGTAACGTTCCCCAGCGGGAGGGGAACTTCAATGCTATGTGGAAACTTCCACTAAGGGGAAATGTATGGAAAACGCCACAGTGATTGAACCTTACCACGTCGCTGGTGAGAGGTTTGCCAGGCTCCGGCGTGAGCGCACCATCATCACCAGAGACGCAGCCCTCCAACGTGTCCCCTGGCCCTTACCTGTGAAGTGCTTAAGGCTTATTTATATTTTTTGGGGAGTCGTAAAATTTAAAATACGACAGTACGTTGGGAAGCTTACGAATGTAGAATAGAATCTTACGAATGTATTAGGTGTCGCCCAGCCCGCAGCTCTACAGATGTCTGTTAGAGAGGTGCCGCGCTCACACCCAAGAGGCGATACTCTTAGTCGAGTGCGCTCTCACTCCCGGGGGACGCGGCTCACCCTGGCACTGAAAAGCGAGGGAGATGGCATCCACTATCCGGTGGGCCAATCTCAGTTTGGATACGGCACTTCCCGTCTGCCGATCATGACAGAAAAGGAGCTGCTTAGAGTCATAAACTCTATAATGTGGTCACAGCAGAGAAAGGGGCTGGGACTGCCTCCTCCGTGGGCAGCGCTTGCAGGTTCACTACGTAGTCTAAAAAGAAAGCACTGTAGGAACCTCGGGCACCTAGGTGCCAAATTGCTGGCAATGCCGAAAATGCCTCCAGATACCCGACCCTCTTGACCGATGCCAATACGACCAGCAGAGCTGTCTACCTGGACAGAAATCTTAAAGATACTGAGTCGAGTGGATCTAGCAGACCTCTCCTAAGAGAGATCTCCAAGTGGGTATGAGAATCAGAATCAGAATCAGAAAGAGCTTTATTGCCAGGTATGTTCACACATACGAGGAATTTGTTTTCGTGACAGAGCTTCTACAGTGCAACAGAATTACAGAGACAGGACAAAAAACAGATAATAAATATATTTAAAAAATGAAAGTTGTAGTGAATGCAAATATACAAATTGACAAGTGTATGTACAGGAATATTACTATATACAACAGCAGCTGTTATGTGCAAATTAGCATGTAAAATATGTTGTTAAATAAGTGTTTGTGTATAAAAAGTGTATAGCAGTAGTGATGTTTGTTCCATAATTACTATCATCAAGTGTTCATGAGATGGATTGCCTGAGGGAAGAAACTGTTTCTGTGTCGGGCTGTTCTGGTACACAGTGCTCTGTAGCGTCGACCAGAAGGTAAAAGTTCAAAGAGGCAGTGTGCTGGGTGTGAGGGGTCCAGAGTGATTTTGGCAGCCCTTCTGCTTGCTCTGGATAAGTACAGTTCTTGGAGAGTAGGGAGGATTGTACCAGTGATTCGCTCAGCAGTCCGAACTATTCGACGTAGTCTTCGGAGGTCGGATTTGGTAGCTGAGCTAAACCAGACAGTTATTGAAGTGCAGAGGACTGATTCAATGATGGAAGTGTAGAACTGTTTCAGCAGCTCCTTTGGAAGGTTGAACTTCCTCAGCTGACGAAGGAAGTACAACCTCTGTTGAGCTTTTTTGACAATGGAGTCAATGTGAGTGTCCCACTTCAGATCCTGAGAGATGGTGGTGCCCAGGAACCTGAATGACTCCACTGCTGCCACAATGCTGTCCATGATGCTCAGTTGGGGGAGAGCAGGGGGGTTTCTCCTGAAGTCCACTATCATCTCCACTGTTTTGAGCGTGTTCAGCTCCAGGTTGTTGTGACTGCACCAGACAGCCAGCTCCTTAACCTCCTGTCTGTAAGCAGACTCGTCACCGTCCTGAATGAGGCCGATAAGTGTGGTGTCGTCTGCAAACTTCAAGATTGTGACAGAGGCGTCCTTTGAGGTGCAGTCATTTGTGTACAGTGAGAAGAGCAGAGGGGAGAGGACACACCCCTGGGGGGCGCCAGTTCTGATTGTGCGGGTACTGGATGAGAATTTTCCCAGCTTCACCAGCTGCTGCCTGTCCGTTAGGAAGCTGTTGATCCACTGACAGACAGAGTTGGGCACGGAGAGCTGAGTTAATTTGGGCAGGAGAAGTTTTGGGATGATAGTGTTGAAAGCCGAGCTGAAGTCAACAAACAAGATCCTCACATAGGTCCCTGGTCTGTCTAGGTGTTGCAGAACATAATGCAGTCCCATATTGACTGCATCATCCACAGACCTGTTTGCTCTGTAGGCAAACTGAAGAGAGTCCAGTGAGGGTTCAGTGATGTCCTTCAGGTGGGCCAGCACCAGTTTTTCAAAAGACTTCATGACCACAGATGTTAGCGCCACTGGTCTGTAGTCATTAAGTCCTGTAAGTTTGGGTTTCTTTGGGATGGGGATGATGGTGGAGCGTTTAAAGCAGGAGGGCACTTCACACAGCTCCAGTGATCTGTTGAAGATCAGGGTGAAGATGGGGGCCAGTTGGTCAGCACAGGATTTTAGACAGGCTGGTGTTACAAAATCTGGGCCTGGTGCTTTTTTCCTCTTCTGTTTTTGGAAGACCTGGCGCACATCATCTTCACTGAACTGAAGTGTTGGGGAGACGGGGTGTGGTGGAGGTGTTGATGGTGGTGTGAAGAGCAGTTCAGAGTGGGTGTGGGGTGTTTTCTCAAACCTGCAGTAAAACTCATTCAGGTCGTTTGCAAGTCGTTCGTTGTCTACAGTGCTGGGGGATGGTTTCTTGTAGTTTGTGAGGTTTTTCAAACTTTTCCACACGGATGCTGAGTCGCTGGAAGAGAACTGACTCCTTAGTTTCTCAGAATAGTTCCTTTTTGCCACTCTGATCTCCTTTTCCAGTGTGTATTTGGCCTGTTTATACAAGGCCCTCTCCCCATTCCTGTAAGCAACCTCCTTGGCCTGACGCAGCTGTCTGAGTTTTACAGTGAACCACGGTTTGTCATTGTTGTATGTGAGTTGAGTCCTGGTAGGAATGCACATGTCTTCACAGAAACTGATATAAGATGTTACAGTTTCTGTAAGCTCATCTAGATCGTTTGCAGCAGCTTCAAAAACACTCCAGTCAGTGAGGTCGAAACAGGCTTGTAGATCACGCTCTGTTTCGGTAGTCCATCTTTTCACAGATCTTAATACAGGTTTGGCTGTTTTCAGTTTCTGCCTGTAGGTTGGTATGAGATGAATCAAACAATGGTCAGAGTGCCCCAAAGCTGCTCGTTGGACAGAGCGGTATGCATCCTTTATTGTGGTATAGCAGTGATCCAATATGTTACTGTCTCTTGTGGGACATGTAACATGCTGTCTATATTTTGGCAGTTCGCGGGATAGTTTTGCTTTGTTAAAATCCCCGAGAATTATTAAAACAGAGTCCGGGTGTTGTTGCTCGATTTCCGTGATTTGAGAGGGGGAACAGGATTGATTTAATTATCCAGCGTCTCGCGCCTCTGGGAACTGGATGATGAGGCGATGCTTTCCCAGCGCGCCGTCATCCCCGCGTCCTCAGAGCGGGGATGATCGTAACGCCAACCCCTCAGTGCAGAGGGGACAGCCTTAGCTCCGGCCAGCTGAAGGAGGATAGCATCACACTGATCTGGCATGTCCGGGGTCCCTCTCGGAGAGAAGTACACCACACAGCGAATAGACTCCACTTCAGGGCGTAGGCATGCCTCGTAGAGGGTGCTCTAGCCTGAGTGACGGTGTTAACCACTGAACCGGTAAGTCACCTAAGTCCTCCACGCTCCATCTATGGACCACACGTGATTCCAGAGATCTGGGCGCGGGTGCCAGATGGTACCTGTCCCAAAGAAGAAGGAGCTTCTTCAAAGGGATATGCCAGGGAGGGGCTGTCATGAGGAGAGAGCTGAAATACAGGTCCGGTTGAGCCATAGAGGCGCAATAAACAGACCTGCTCCTCGTCCTCCCTGACATTACACAGTATCTCTGCGAGTAGGCTTACTGGAGAAATGCGTATTTACGCACGCCCCGGGGCCAGCTGTGTCCAGTGCGCCAAAACACACCCATACCAGCTGGACAGCCGGGGGCGGAGCCTCCATTCTCCCAGGGGTGAACTGCCGTGAGAGCGCATCGGCTGCACGGTTGAGTTTGCCGAGGATAAGAATGGCAGAGGAAAGAAGCGTTTACCGCCGCGTATGACTCCAGAGGAGCACCTAGTCACTGTACATAACCAATTGATCCCGCGAGTGAGCTAAAAAAGCCAGTCTTCGAGATAATTGAGTATGCAGATGCCCACGAGCCGAAGGGGAGTTAGGGCATCCTCCACGAGCTTGGTGAAAACCCGCGGAGACAGGGAGAGCCTGGAAGGGAGGACTTTGTACTATCATGCTCGACCCTCGCACGCAAACCGCAGAAACTGCCGGTGGCGTGGGAAAATGGACACATGAACATACGTGTCCTTCAGGTCTATCGCTGCAGACCAATACTGAGAACAGACGCACCGGGGGATGCGCTTCTGCATGAGTATTCTGAGCGGTTGCTTGTAAGGCAGCGGGTCAAAACGCGCAGAACTAGGATTGGTCAAAACCCACCGCTCTTTTAGGGTACGATGAAGTACAGACTAAAAAGCCCATACCTCATCTCAGCTGGAGGGACCGGCTCGATTGCATCCTTCGCCAGGAGGACAGCAATCTCCTCGCGCAAGACAGGGGCAGACACAGGGCTGACACCTGGTGTAATACACACCCGTGAACTTGGGGGACCGTTTAGCGAACTGAATCGCATAGCCGAGTCTGATTGTCCAAATGAGCCATCGCGACGGGCTGGGCAGCGATAACCAGGCTGGCAGAACCCACGCGAGTGACATCATCGGCGCAATCACTGATGCACCAGCGGTGGGGCAGCACGGGATGGGAGAGCTCACCCCGGGAGGTGAGCATCCCGAGGAAGAGCGAAAGATAAGAGGTTTAATCTTAACTTTGTCCCAAGAGCCCGCAGAGTGGCTGGGAGTGCGAGAGAAAGGAGCCCGTCTTCTGGCACTCACGGAGCCTGTGGCAAAGAGCACCGATCCTGCGAGCTAGAAGGCATAACGTCCCGACCTGGTGTTTTTAGAGCAAAGTCGGTTGCAGTGCGTAGTGCATTAAGCCTGGGTCGGAACCTTCGTCGTGCCGCTGGGCCAACGCTTGCGCCAGCCATAGCAAGCAAAACGGAAGCAGCCTGGCACGCAGCAGTGTAGGCTCTGGCCCCGAGGGACACAGACAACCTACACGCTTTGGACGGAAGCCGAGGCTAACCACGCCAGGAAGGGGCACCACATGGGCAAGATTGACCGCACTAGCACACTCGACCTGGGGATTCACCTCGTACCCCCTGGCTGCTCCGTCATCGAGGATAGTGAGGGCGGAGCGCACGCAGAAAATGGTGCCCTCAGCGCTGCGTGAACTTACTGTGCACCTCTGGGAAGAAGGGGACGGGAGGCTTAGAGGGTTACCCCTTCTTATCCTCCACGTAACACCCGTCTAATCGGTCCGGCGGCAAAGCTGGGGGACAAGCCATCTCCAGCCTCATCCGAAAACGACAGCCCACCCTCCAATGCAGCGATGGACATCTGGTCCTCGGTGTCATAGAGTGAGAGGGCGACCATCCCGAAGGATGGTGCGCTTCTCTTACTCGAAGGTTGGATGGAGCGCGCTGAGGAATGGGAGGTCCGCAAGCCAGAGGGCGGCAGATTGACCCCCACTGTGACCCTCAGATCTGCCCGAGTGCCAACCGCTACTTGCGGGGGACAACAGGGGTGGTTCGCCCTTTTGCAAGAGCGAGCCGCGATGATGGCATGCGCTGCCCGCGAGCACCGCATTAACATCCCCCAGACATGCAATACAGTGCTCGTGCCCATCATCCGTGGACAGGAAACCACTACATCCAGAAACGCACGGTCGGAGCGACGTCTTTAAAAAGACGCGCTGCACGACCGTGTTGCTCTTTTAGGAGAATTGCTTAAATTTATACGCACCACTCTTGAAGTACCGGTCCAGCAAAACGCCCAGGGACGGGAGAAACCCAGCTCGACCACCGCTGCTCGCGTTGTTGCTCGCACTGGAACCGGGAGAAATCAGCCTCTCAGAAGACGGCAGCTTTCTCTCACTCTCTCTCGAACGAAGTCAGAGGATGACAGCAAAACGTCTCTTTCAGACTGCACATGAGGCTTCTGAAAGCGAAAAGGTGTTTTTGCTATGCACACCTGGCATTCTTATTCACTAACTGATTGTGATTGCTGCCAGCTGTGTGCGCTGACACCGCCAACTCATTGGCATTTCATTGGCCCGTTTTATTTCTCTTCAGATGATTGGCTTTCTGACGAAATCCCCATAGTGGAAGTTTCCACATAGCATTGAAGTTCCCCTCCCGCTGGGGAACACTGTTGTACTGGTTTCTGGTTATTTTAATGACAAAATCTTACATATTGTGCCCTTAAGTCAATGATTGTATAAAATACAATGAAGTATAAAATACAGTATGACAATGTATAGTATATGTATATAAGTGCCACGGTATATGTATATAGTATATGTATATATGGGTGGCACGGTGGCTCAGTGGTTAGCACTGTCATCTCACAGCAAGAAGGTCGCTGGTTCGAGTCCCGGCTGGGCCAGTTGGCATTTCTGTGTGGAGTTTTCATGTTCTTCTCGTGTTCGCGTGGGTTTCCTTGGAGTGCTCCGGTTTCACCCACAGTCCAATGTAGATGAATTGAATAAACTAAATTGTTCGTAGTGTATGGGTGTTTCCCAATACCCAATTTTCCCAAAGGACTTCCGCTGCATAAAAAATATGCTGGAACAGTTGGAGGTTCATTCTGCTGTGGGGACCTCTGAAATAGAGACTAAGCCAAAGGAAAATGAATGAATGTATAAAAGGGATGCTGCAATACTCGGTTTAATACTGAACCATTCGGTATACGAATCCACATTTAAATGAATATTGCTGTTTTTTGGTTTTGCATTACAATTAAAAAATTGTATTTTGCATTTCCCCCATTCCTTTAATTACTCTCTGAACTGGCTCTGTCCATGTTAGAAGGCACGTCCATGTACTGAAACAAGGCTCCCCATGAGTAAATGTCCCAACAATGAACACTAAGGGTGTACTCTCCCTAGGCACGGTTGCCTTGTCCCCCCTCCCCTCTCCCCCGACGGCCTGCACTCACACTGCATTTTTTACCTTCTGAGCTGGAGCACGCTTACGTCATCGATGACGCGATTGTTCAGTTTAACAGGAGGAGAAGCGCTCTCGCTCAACACAGTGGACATTGCTTTAGTCATATCGTATTGTATACTCATTTGGGATGCAGTGACACAGTCAAATATTTTGTCGAACAGATCCACAACTTTTGACTTTCGTAAATTATCATAAAAGTCCTCATGCTGCACGTATTAGGTTTGCTGAAGGTGCATCTGACATGCAGCAAGGGGTTTGTACCTTTAATAAACTATGACAGTTCATTGAAAAGTAAGAATGATTAATAAATCCATATGAAACAGTCCCTTTAAAGTGACGTCGTGTCTTCAGTTTCACGCTCAAGCGCTTTGCACTCACACTACAAGCGGTAGTGCCCAACCGAACCACGCTCTGGGACACCTCTTCCAACCGGGCCAGGGCCGGCCAATTGAATCGCACCTGGGCCTGATTAAGAGTACTCACACTTGTCAAACGAACTGGGAAACGCGTCCAGGTACGGTTCAGATAGCCTAGTGTGAGTAAGCTCTAAAGTAGCAGTCGCTTTCACAAGACAATGAAAGTGATACAGTATGCAGTGTTATTTGGTTATATTTTTCAGTTTATTCATTCATTCATTTTCTTTTCAGCTTAGTCCCTTTATTAATCAGGGGTCGCCACAGCGGAATGAACCGCCAACTTATCCAGCATATGTTTTACGCAGCGGATGCCCTTCCAGCTGCAACCCTAAAACGGAAGCAAACTGTGAAGTCTGTATTGTTTACCCCTAGTGTATAGTATATATGACATTTGTACCCTTCACAGGACTGATCATATTTGATCTCTTTTGCTGTGATCCTCAATCATACATAACAGTTTCTGCATCCAAATTCACCTGCTTCTATTATTCATTAAAAGTTTGAAGTCTTCTTTTTTTTCTTTTAATGAAGTTAAAATCACACTAACATGTGGCTTCTGTGAAAGCGTATATCCCCATTAAACAACCCCAGGGTTGCTGGTAGTTTTATATATTAAAGCTACCTTAGATTTTGGCCATGATGTTGTTGCCTTTTCTGTCAGAAACACACCTTTAATGACATGAAATTCTGGTTAAGCTCACAGGTTGTGAAACAATAAATTTGTTCTTTCAGAAAGAAAGACAAATCTCAAAAAAGTGAGCCTGCATTAATGCGTGGACTGTGGTTATCTGGCACCAGAATCTGCCTGAAGCATTTGACAGGGGAATTCGAGCTGTTATGTTCCTGTTGAATTAAATGTGAACTTATGGATGTTGATTGTACTGAATATCTCCGGCGTGTGCATTTAAGAATAAACCTATACCAGAGAATAAATCTCTGGTAATGTGTTAGATCCCTGTACAGGGAGTTTCTTCTATTGTGGATGACCTAGCATTGTACTGAAGAAGCTTCACATGGAGCTCTTGGACCTTAGTCAGGATATATTTTCTTGACATGAAGGAAAATGAGGCTACGGATACACATTTTTACACTTTTTTATTCTCCATTTATGGAGAGATACACAGTGCTGATATATCTGGAAGTCAAACATTTTGTGATCTTGATTCTGTTCTTCTTCTTTTTATTTTTTACTTATTTATTTAAGGATTCAAGTAGGGCTGGGCAATAAATCGATTTGATCAATTAACTCGAATGTATAGTTAACATCGATTTGTTTGAATGAAAATCATTTTTCACTCTAACATCCGCAGACACTTAAATGTTGTTTGCACTTTGTCAGACCTTCCTCCTATATCTACTGAATTGCATGATGTTACACTAGAGTTATGTTACGTTACATTTTCACTCTTTGCCTTTTTGGCTTGTGGTTACTGACTGCACTTTAACCCTAATGCCGAGTTCAGACTGCATGAAATAGCCAACAAATGCCTGAAATTACAGGCAAATCAGTGCTCGTTCACGTGAGTAACAATCACACAGTGTGAACTTTCAAAGACGCGATCTGAGAGAATCTGTGAGGTATTTGGCATGCTAAATATCTGGACCTGTCAGCGATTCAAATCATGCGGTGTGAAATGGTTTCTGATTGAAAATAACATTGCCGATTACCTACAGCCAATGAGAGAGCAGAATCCACTAGTATGGGTATCTGCAGGCCAGCAGGAGGTTGGGGGAGAAGTTAAAAGGACTTCTTTTCAGTCTATCTGGACCCAAGAAATGGAGGAAAAACTAGTGGAAATTTGGCAGGAGCACCTGTGTCTGTTTGACGTGTCATCTGAGCAATACCACAACCGGGTCAAAAAAGAAAAAAGTTTCAGAGAAATTGCTAATTTCCTTTCACGTGACCTCGCGTCGTTTCCGTTTCACTTCTCGCGTGTCTGGTTGTGAGACGTAGTTTGTGGACCAAGACAAAGTTGTCAGCGATTCTCCTATCGTAAAGTCATGCAGTGTGAAAACCCCTGTCGCCGATCCATCTTGCAGTGTAAACACAGCAGCGACGGAATGCTACCCCAGATAGTCATGCAGTGTGAAAACATCTGTGACTCAATTACTTTGGTAATCGTACAGTCTTAACTCGGAATAAGGTGGAAATTCCCAGAAGATCTTGTTCCAAAAGGGAAATTTTAGCAGTAGTAGGGGGATCTGTTTTTTTATTTTTTTTATTGCCCATTTCACCCAGCCCTTGTCATGCCTGGTCTCTCAGAAAGGCACAGGATCGCAGGAGTTAATCAAAACACGTAAATTTATTACAAACAGAACACTCACAACTGGAACACAGGAATCACACATAGGCACACAATACACAGGAATGACAATCAATACAGAACCAGGGACTAAACCAAACTAAGGGGTAAAAATACACAAGGACTAATGGAACTGATTACACACAGGGGAGGAACACAGGTGAAACTAATGAACATCAAGAAATGGTGGGAAAACAGAACAAAGGGATCACATGATGACAACAGAAGCACATGGAACACTGGGGCATGGGAAAACACAGAACCTGACAGCCCTAGGTTTGGAAAGACCAAATTATAATTTATAGAGACCTGAAACAGAAGCTACTAGTTTTATAGAAACTACTTTTGCGAACAAGTCCTAGTTTTTTTTTTGTTTGTTTGTTTGTTTTTTGCTCAGCCTCAACAAAACAAGTGTTCTGATAATCTGTAATAAACTGTCTAGATGAATAATTATTATTATAAAAAGTTGAACATTTGCCTTTGGACAGCTATAATAGGGTCGTTTACAAAATGGGTATTGGCAAATATACCAAAAATCCTGTAATTCATAAATAAATACTCCAATCTTTATGCAATTTGACATGCCTGTGCACCATATGATTGCAAAAACGTTTGCAAAATTTTAATGCAATCTGCCTATAGGTGGAGTTGGTGGAGGTGACTATAGTAATTCACTATGGAAGCTAGTTAAAATGATATTTTTCATCATTGATCAAAGACGACACGGTGGCTCAGAGGTTAGCACTGTCGCCTCACAGCAAGAAGGTCATGCGGTATAGGTGAATTGGGTAAACTAAACTGGCCATAGTGTATGTGTGTGCATGAGTGTGTATGGACGTTTCCCAGTACTGGGTTGCAGCTGGAAGGGCATCCGCTGTGAAAAACATATGTTGGATAAGTTGGCAGTTCATTCCCCTGTGGCGACCCCTGATGAATAAAGGGACTAAGCCGCAGGAAAATGAATGAATGAATGAATGTCTGTCTTGGATACTACCCTTAAAGGATTAAAGTCTTTGACGAATTAAAAAATCGTAACTGATATTTCAAAGCTGGCAAAGTGGCCTAACAATATAAAAAATGACTTAAACTTGTAGTAGAAAGATAAATTAAAACAAAACAAAAATTAAATATATAGAATAATATTCAAAATAAATCAGTGCTGTCCGACCAGAAAACAAAGACACAATGACTGCTGTCTTTCCTGATGAAAAAATGTAAACACCTGTAATGTGTATGGTTTTACCAGTCTGCTCCTACTAAATAGGTCTCAAGATTCGAATACCTGCCTGTAGTTTTAACAACCCTTTTGTCAAAATGGTACTGACAAATGCCGTTAGCCTATCAAAGCTCATTATGACACTCTGGTAACTAAACACCCTAAGGCTTCAGAATCATAAACACTGCTGTTCAAATCAAGATACATCTATCTAATATAGCTCCGCAACTGTTCCAGGGACAAATCATCAATATATATTTTGCTTGAGTTTTCTCAACAATATTACAGTGTGATAATCAGTATTTGTTTTCTGTTATTGCTTTTATAACAGCGATGATGCAGTCAGAAAACCTGCACACACGCAAGCACGTTTCATCGAAACACATGCAGATTGACCTTCAAACTTTTGTTACATAATGTTAACAGAGGTTTAGATTTGAGAGTTTCTTTTGCACTCTAAAAAGGCATTAAAGGTGACATTTTGATTCACAATATTAATCCAGATTCTGCAAATCAAGCCAGAGGTGCTTGGGAAGAGAACTTAGGTTTTGAGTTATCTGATGAACACTGGGAGCATATTCTTGAGCTCACACACACCTCTTCTATATGTGCAAGACATTATTTGATTATTGGACTAAAATATTTCAACTTACTGAAATATTTATCACTTACTGGTTCTTTAAAGGGGTGGTCAACTACAATACAATATTTTAAACTTTAGTTGATGTGTAATGTAGCTGTGTGAACATAAACAACATCTCTGAACGCTCAAAGTTCAATGCAAAGGGAGACATTGGCTTTTAGCTTAGCAAAGCCTACAGCGAACGAAGTTTGGGGACTACAAAAAATACATCCGGGCTAGTGAGATCACAAACGCAACAGGGCGTGGCCAGAGGCGCTTTAATGCTGTAATGTAGCAGAGAAAGCTAAAATGCTGTCCAAACAATGCTATTTCCACAGAGCTTCTTCTGTTTCTGTATTTGGGCTTCCAAAGGACATGACACAAAGAGAGGTGCTTACAATTTAATTTTAATTATGTTCCAGAGAATTATAAATACAATATATAGCTAGCATTTGACAAAGGACAGCTTCCAGAATCCCTCTCAGTTCAGTGCTGGATTCGGCTAAAAACTCCTCCAACCAACGAAGCTGTGGATTGTGAGCCACAACCTGTAAGTATTTTTATTTGTTAAAATTGATCAACTACATGCACAGTTTCTAGCGTTAACAGAATGTTGTAGCGAGGACGTAAACAAGGATGTAAACAACAAGAAATGCTGTTTGGCACCACTAACAATTTAGCTACAAATTCATATTTATCAGTCAAACCGCTGTAAACACTCACAATCTTCAGCAGCACTGCAGTGTCTCTCTATGCAGCTGCTTTCCGTGCGTTCTACATCTTCAATAACGAACTCGCAAAAGATATGTGAACGTTTCATATTACTTACACATGCTTATTCCGAATATATGTAAAAGACACTTGACAGATTTTATTTTAGAGAGCAGGCGTGAGGTTCAGCTGTGCCGATCCGCGAATCACAGCACATTATGTTATCTGACCAATCAGAGCCTCTTGAGGGCGGGCCTTTCGGAGGAACTAGGAAATATGACAGTCGTTTTCATGTTGGCTGAGTAGCTGTATATAATCAAAGTAAGATATATGAAAAAAACAATGTGATTTTCTACAAATGAAGCATGAACACACATTGCTTTGCATCTTATAAACACAACAAAGCCTTAGAAATACACTCTGGACCACCCCTTTAAAGACCTTTGACAAGCTGTGGCGCCCCTTTTTAGATTATCTGCTGGCTAACTCTCTTGATTCTTAAGCTAAGCAATAATATATTAATAGATATTTATTATTCATTTTCATTTTTTATTTATTTATCTTTATTAATATTATTATTATTATTATTATTATTTATTTATTTTATTTTTTTACTTATTAATTATGTTTATTTAGTATTTTCAATGGAAAGTTATAGGCAGTTGAGGGAGGAACATGTTTATTTGGGGCAGTGTTAACAACAACATGGAAGGATAATTATAAAATGAATGTTGTAATTGATATTCCATGTAGAAAACCTAATAAAAGAAATTTGAAATAAAAGTGACATTTAATTAATCACTGAAGATTGCTGACATCAAACTGTATATTACTTGTATATTGTATACTGTATATTGCTATTGAATCATGTTTTAAAATGTTAATTTATGTTTCTAAGTAACTAGATAAGAATGGTTATGTGAATCTGGGCAGCTTATGTAGAGCAAAACATCATATTTTACCAAATTTTTTACCTTACATGAAAACTCAACACAATCTCGCAGCAATTCGTAACTTTTTGATTTAGTGGCTAATTCGTATGAATTTCTATGATCTCATTCGTACAAATTAGTACGATTTGCTTATCCCCCAATGACAATTGGCTTTAGGGGCAGTGTTTGGTGCCACGCCTCCTTTTTAAAATCGTATATTTTCGTATGACTGAATTCGATTCGAATTAGCCACTAAGCTGACAAAACGTAAAATAGTTACGTTTCCTTGTGAGATCAGGCTGAAAAACCACATCATAAAAACCCATAGGAATGTGAGGGAACCACTGGCAAATTAGTTTAGGTTTTGATGCCAAATCTGCAGTCCTGTACACACTTACACTTAGAAAAATACACTCCACAATTCATATACATTTTCTGATTACTAAAACAGTATAAAGAAATTTAAGTTTAGATTTTTATATACAGTTGAAGTCAAAATGAGTAGCCCTCCAGTGAATTTTCTTTTTCAAATATTTCCCAAATGATGTTTCACAGAGCAAGGAATTTTTATAGCATTTCCTATAACATTTTGTCTTCTGGCGAAAGTCTTTTTTTTTTTTATTTCGGCAAAGCAGTTAAAAAAATAAAAATAAAACATTTTTAGGTCAATATTATTATTCCCCTTGAGCAATATGTATTTTCGATTGTTTACAGAACAAACCATCATTATACAATGACTTGCCTAATTACTCTAACTTGCCTAATTAACCTAGTTAAGCCTTTAAATTGCACTTTAAGCTGAATACTAGTATCTTGAAAAATGTCTAGTAGAATATTATGTATTGTCATCATGGCAAATATAAAAGAAATCAGTTATTAGAAATTAGTTATTAAATCTATTATGTTTAAAAATGTGTTGAAAAAAATGAAATTGGGGAAGAAAATATACAGGTGGCCTAATAATTCTGACTTCAACTAAATCTCTGGATCTCAAAATGAAAAATAAATGAATCAAGGTTTCACAATAAATACAGCTACTAATACTCACACATTTTGAATTACTAATCAAATATATCAAATAATTTTTAGGTTACAGATACAATTTGATCTCCACATTCGAGTTCATTTGATTTCCTTATATACAATGGAGAAAAAAGTATCACATTGAGAGATTGTGGTACTTTCATAACAAAAATTCTCCTCCTTTTCTATTCGGATGTATTGTAAAATCAATATCAACCACATCTTCTTTATTATTGCGCTATTAGGTAATTGGGTGCTATTATTAGCCAAAACAGTGGGATGTCAAACTCATTTCAGTATGAGGGCCAAATTGGAGAAAGTGCCCTGTTGTGTGGCCAAATTACCTTTTATTAAACCTTAATTGCTTAATAATGATGTATATGGCTAATATACATCCACTATGTGTAACAAATATATGTTTATGTGTATTTTTGCTGGTTTAGGCCTGTCATGGACAGACCTTTTTAATGTGACGCTAAACCCACCAGCAAACGTTCCGGTGTTAATTATTGATTCATTGACTCATTTAGGAAAGAAACAAGTGACTGTGCTTATGAATGGTCCAATGAGTCATTGATTCAAATGATTTGTTCAGTCAAAAACTACACACTTCAACGGCGTGCAACCTTCTGCTCTGGCTTTGAGAACATTGTTTAAAATGAAAGTCTACTAATACTACATTTTTGTTGGACTGTTGTATTAAATCAGCCTATTTGAAATCACACTAATAAAATAGGAGGTTCTCTGCATGCTTTCTCATGTGATACTTAACTGTATCACTGAAATATAAAAACAACTCCACTGCAAAAAATGCTCTATATTAGATTTTTTTTGTCTTGTTTCTAATATCTCCAAATATCTAAAAAAATATATATATATTAAATCAAGAAGCATTTTCTAGACAAGCAAACAATTTTATCTTGTTAAGTAACAAGTCAAAATTAGGTGAGTTTTTCCTTAAAACAAGCTAAATACTCTGCCAGAGGGGTAAGCAAAATAATCTTGTTTTTCGTTTTGACATAAAATTATTTTGCTTACCCCATTGACAGATTATTAAGCTTGTTTTATGAAAAAACTCGTTCAATTTTGACATATTATTTCTTAAAACAAGACACTAATTTTTGCTTGTCTAGAAAATGCTTCTTGATTTAAGAATATTTAGATATTTGGACTAGAAACAAGACAAACACTCAAAGAAGAACATTTTATGCTGTGTCTTGTCGACATTCTAATAGGACTCAAGATGTGTCACAACAGTAAACATTATAGCAGATATTAATATCATTATTGTGAAATAATGTAGCTCATATTCTGATATAAATTCTGATCATATCACCCATATAAATAAATAAATTATTTAGTTAAAGAACCTGTTGCTCGTTCACAGACAAATCGGTACTGAGTCAAAGCTGTAAATCTAGTGTGCTGTTGATCTGAGAGCTGAAAGCAGGCGGACGGGAAGGGCTGAATTAACCATCTGTTCTCATATACCTCTCATTTTTCCTCTGCTGACATTTACTGCTTCATTGAAAGCTGCTTTAGTGAGGAGCTTCCAGTAACTCACTACATTATATGCATCTTAACACACTTAATATGCTTCAGCACAAGTGAATTAGCCTGTAGTTCTTCAAAAGCTGAATAAAACCAACTGCTTCAGACAGACAGACAGACAGACAGACAGACTATAGACAGACAGACAGATAAATAGATAGATAGATAGATA
>CAIGQV010018344.1:6541460-6587364 GCA_903798115.1 Danio jaintianensis | reverse complement strand
CCTTCGGATCACGAGTCCAACACTCTAACCACCAGGCCACGACTGCCACATACGCGGTGACCATTTCAACCACAGCAATTAGTAATGTTCAGTCAATGCCAATAGAGAGTCAATTTGACACTATCACTTCAGCACTGTCATCAATAACGCTTTACTGGGGTGTTTCTTTTCTGGTTGTCCTTTAACACACAGCTGCTGAGTAAAAAGTTTGCAGAGAAATAAGCTGCTTTTTATTAGGTGCGTTTTCAAAGTCAAGCATCACAACCACTAGGCCTGCAGAACTGCAAAACAAAAATAGCAACGGCGATTAAGGAAGCAATAAGAAAATGTTCTATGTTTGCTGTGCTTGTTTGTGAGCCTGTAAACATGGCCAAGATAGTGTGATTATATATACAGTGCCTATAGAAAACCATCATATCCTGTAAAATCTACACCCTTGCTTTGGGATGAAGTTGTAGAAAGGCACAGGTAAGGAGAAGTCTACAAAAACATTTCAAAGGCTGGAAAAGTTATTTGGAATGTGATTTGATTTCAGGCTGTATGACCAATAAAGTGATTATTACAAAGGGATATGATGATTTCCTATAGGCACTGTAGCTATTAAGAGCTGTAAACTAACCACTGTTTTTTGGGGAATTTGCCATGGTTTCATTGTCCTGTCTAATTTATAGAGAAAGCAGCGTTGGTCAGTCGGTCTGAGATGAGACGTGCTGATCTAGAGCCCACTTTTGTCATTCAGGCATGTTTCTATTTAATGAGCAGTGCCAGGAAGTATAGATTAGACGGTAATTCAGCGTAGCAGTTAGGCTCTCATAAATCAGACAGACTGCACGTCAGTATGTTCGGCTGAGGGTGAGAAACTGAGCCTAAACATCAAACTGGTGTTGCACTTGGGTCGTTACCCTTCATCTGAGGAGGTATCCACATGTCTGCTGTGGTTAAAAGAATAGGTTCACCCAAAAATTTAAATTAGCTCATAATTTACTCACCCTCAAGCCATTCTTGGTGTATATGACTTTCTTCTGTCAGACAAACACAGTCAGAGTAGTTTTACATTTTATTCAAATTTAAATTTGAAAAATTAGGGGTGGAAATCTTTAGGGACTTCACAATCTGATCCGATTCGGGAAGTCACGATTCAATTTCAAATCGATTCTTGACCTACAATTATTACCTATTTGGCTGTGATCTAAAATACATCTTTCCAACTTTATATTTAACCAGAATTGGACTTTCTATGCTTTTGTTTATGATTGGAATCTTTGTATGACAGTACTGCCATCTTAAAAATTATTTTATTAACATATTTATATTCAGCATGAACAAGCCCTGAATGAAACATTGCAGCACTTTATGAAGAGAAAATATAAAGAAAAGTTTTTATTCCAAAAAGAAAGCCTTACTTTAAAAAAAAATGTTTATAACATTTTAACAAAGAAATATATCTTCAATGCAAATATTCATTCATTCATTCATTTTCCTTCAGCTTAGTCCCTTTATTAATCAGGGGTCACCACAGTGGAATGAACCGCCAAATTATCCAGCATATGTTTTACGCAGCGCATGCCCTTCCAGCTGCAACCCATCACTGGGAAACATCCATACACTCTCATTCACACACATACACTACGGCCAATTTAGTTTATTCAATTCACCTATAGCGCATGTCTTTGGACTGTGGGGGAACCAGAGCACCTGGAGGAAACCCACGCAAACACGGGGAGAGCATACAAACTCCACACAGAAATGCCAACTGAACCAGCCGGAACTCGAACCAGCGACCTTCTTGCTGTGAGGCGACAGTGCTAACCACTGAGCCAACATGTCGCCCGTCAATGTAAGTATATTTATATAAAAATGATATTTGAAATTTTTATTACAATTGCTTTTAGTTCAGGCCCACAGAGATCTAGCTTTAAAACATAGTAGTGTCGCGGTGTGCTCTGCACACAAAGGCACGCCACACGGGAGTTATCAAAAACACGTAGATTAATTAACAAACACTCACAGGTAAATGGAGACACGGGAAGACGGAGACACTGCACGTAGACAAGACACCATGGCAATACAATACCGGACAATGAATGAACTAAACAAAGGGGTATATATACACAGGAGGGAATAATGAAAGACAGGTGAAAATAATCAACATTAGGAAACGGCGGGAAACAGAACAAAGGGATCACATGACGACAACATGGAACAGACACCTGACAAGTAGCCTACACAATGCTTCGTTGATTTTCACTTGTGTTCCTTTCAACACTTCTAAAATACACTAAAATACACAGGATGACAATTGCAGCATGCGCAGGCGTCTATGATGACTCCAGGTTTTGCTTTGTGGTGCGGCAGAGATTGGAACAACTCACACCGGACGAGAAGCGCAGCACCGTGCCACATATTTAAAACAATTAAGTGAATTCGGCAGCTTATGTACATGTGACTGTCAATGCGTATTTTTCTGTTTCCAGACTTAAAGGCCTGCTCCATCGTGATCTAATTTGAATACAGAATAAATTCTCAAGTTTTAAGAATCGATTCAGAATTTGTAGAGAAAGAATCGTGAATAATTAAATTTTTTTCTCCCACCCCTATTGGGTAGCGGTCTTTTTATGAAGCTTCAAAACATGCATCAATCTGATGTAAAACTAAGGTGCATGTGCATTCGTTGTGGAATCTCCAGGAATAGATGCGTCTCATGGGAACCACTTTCCACACAGTTCGTTTACCACAGAAGACAACGACGAACAAGAAAAGTAGTTGGCTTGGTATTACTGTATAACATTGTACAATATATTATTCTTACAATGCCGCATTCTTTCTTCTCCTATGTGTCTTTCATCATGTGCCATACATCGAGTCAGTAGAAACAGAAATTGTTGAGAACGCGCATTTGACAGCCACTGGAAGTCAATGATTTGTGTTTATAATTAAAAAATTTGAAAAAAAAACTCAACACAGACTCATTGTGGATAGGTCTACATTTCTGGAGGCTGCAAAATATGTACCCAGAGCTACATCTGGCTGCATTTCTTCTGTAAAACGAACACTATGGGGTGTGTATGATGCCACTGACAGCTTCTTTTTCTTTTCACGCTACCGCTGACCACTTAGCTCTGTATAGACAGCTTTTCCAGTGTTACCAGTTTGCCCAGTAGCTCGCCACATCTGCCAATGGACTTGGAATGCAGAGCGGAGTGGACAGCGACAACAGGGTTCGAGTCTGGCGAAGAATGGTTCCAGAAACCAGGTAAAACAAATGTTAAAAATGTGGTAAAAGCCGAAAATGTGGCAAAATCGTGTGGCCGCGATGGCTTTTTCTTCCTTTTCTAGATTGCTTTAGAAAACAGTATTGGTTGGGTTTAGGGAAGGGAGTGCGTGGGTCAGTCAGTCAGTCAGTCAACAGCAAACTAGTTGGCTAAAGTGCATATTGCAGCCCCTGGTGTATTTACGCAAGAAGAGGACGTGCAAATGGCACGAGAGAAATTTGAGCTCATCAAAAATGTACACAGTGGCCTTTGGTGGATTTGCGAAAACAAAAACTGCAAGCAGATGTAGCTCTGGGTACATATCCACAATGAGCCTGGGTTGAAAAACATTGTTACAAAAACACATCAATCCACTTCATAAGACACGTGTTAACCCCCTGGTGGCATATGGGTGAGCATAATGAATTTACAATGGATTTATGTGCTTTTGGGTTTTTCCAAAAAAAGGGACACTATCCCACACCATTACACAGCATGGAAGAGCCAGGATAAAACTACTCTGACTGTGCTCGTCTGAAAGAAGAAAATCATTTACACCAAGGATGGCTTGACGTTGAGTAAATTATGACGTAATATAAATTTTTTGAGTGAACTTTTTTCTAAGAACAATGCAAAAAAATGACAATCGTTAAAATGTTCAGTTAACATTAATGTTTTCCAGAGAACCTCTTAGTGTCAACTTGATTTCCTCAAATTTCCTTGTGCCATTTATCAAATCTGAAAACTTGAGACAGTCATAAAATCTGCACTGAAAAAAAAACTTGTCAATTTTCTTGTCAAACATCCCAGTCAACTCTGTTCATAATTTTATTTCAGGATGTGGCTTGAGACTCTAATCTATCATCCTGTCTCAGGAGACAAAGGTTCTTTATTAATCTGATGCTTCTTTTCTCCATGACTTTTAATCCGGGAGAATCCTGACTAATTCAACCTTTTATTAAGCATCTGCCTGACTGGTGCATTATGGTCAAGAAGCACATCCTCATCTCATCTCGTCTTGGTCAAATCTTTTATCTTTTTACCAATTGCTCAAAGTGCTCTAGAATCTATACCACTTCAGAATAGAAAACGATCACTGGAAACAGGAGGTCATTTCTGAGATGTACTGTCTTTACTCTTGCCTGAAACATAATAGTAGTATGCAGAAAGGCAATGCATGGCCAAAGTTTTACACATTAACATGAATTTCACAAATTGAATAGATAGATAAAATGCATATTTAGGTTTTGCTTTAAAATAAATCTGGCTAAACTGCATTGCATCTGTTCATCATGCCAGGTGTCTATTACATCTCTCTGTGCTATGAACTGCTTTACTCACAAACAGTAAAAACTATTTTAAAGAAGAGGCTTAATAAGTTGTTGCAGAGATACACACCACATTGATATCCTTCTTTTGTGCTGTGAAGTTTTCAAAGCAGCAGTGGATACTGGAGAGCTGCACGCTGTGACTCAAATGAAGTGCTTTATTCACACACTGGATACGCAGACATGCATTGTAATATTGAAAATTATTCTATCTGTCATTTCTTGTTGCCTCATTAAAAAAGAAGTGCTATACATTAACAAGAAAGGTCTTTTAAATTTTGTGGGGTATATTTATACAACCCCAAATCAGAAAAAGTTGGGACAGTATGAAAAAAGCATTTCATTGCAGAAAATACAACAAACATGTGTTTTTTATGATTTTTACCATCACAGAAGTGCAAGTTACCTTTGCCAAATATCATGCAAAATATCATGACAGACCCTGGCTTTTGGACTTGTTGCTCCTAACAGTCTGAATGATCATTTTCTTCTTTGGTCCAGAGCACATGGCGTCCATTTCTCCAAAATAAAAAACCCTGAAATACTGATTTATCTGTCCACAGTACACGTTTCCACTGCGTGATGGTCCATCCCAGATGCCTCCGAGCCCAGAGAAAATGACGGTGCTTCTGGACATTGTTAACATAGGGTTCCTTTTGGCACAGTAGAGTTTTAAATGGCATTTGTGGATGTAACTACGTATTGTGGTACTTGACAGAGGTTTACCAAAGTAGTCCTGAGCCCATGTGGTGATATCGCTTATAGATGAATGATTATTCTTGATGCAGTGCCGCCTGAGGGATCAGGAGATCATGGTTGTTCAGCTTAGGCTTGAGCCTTTGTCATTTACGCACTGAAATTCCTCCAGATTCCTTGAATCTTTTAATTATGCCATGCACTGTTGAAAGTGAAATATCCAAATGTCTTTCTATCTTTCTTTGAGGAACAGTGTTTTTAAACATTTAAATTATTTTCTCACGTATTTGTTGGCAAACTGGCGATCCTCTGCACATCTTTGCTCCTAAAGGACTAGACCTTTCTTGGATGCTGCTTTTATACTAAATCATAATTACAATTATTGACCAGACAAAAAAAATCAAATTTTGTGTTCATATTGTCTGCAATGAAATACAGGTCAAAGTACATTTGGAAATTACTACTTTCTTTTTTCTATGCATTTTCCAACTTTTTTTGATTTGGGGTTGTATATAAATATACATTCCTTATTTTTCATACAGTATTTTCATAACAATCCAAAGGACAGTGTCTAACACATTTGTCCAGATTCAGTGACACACTTACTTATATTTGTCCCCAACAAAATATTTTTAATGCACTCATTTCAATTACAAAGTTTTTTTTTCTTTGTAATAAAGTAGTCTGTATTTAGTATATTGAATTTAATACACAATATATATTATTAGTTGAGTTTATTTACCCCAGATTATCAAAGGTACAGAAATTCTATAATGTAAAAAAACTGCACTAGTATCGGACACTCAGTATTTTTGGGATCGAATAGAATCAGTTCTAAAAAAGAACATTTTATCGGAAAATCCCTACTGTAAATCCAAATATAGTGGAAAATTGAAGACTAATTTATGACTCTCTATGTTAATTTTGTGCAAAAACACATACAGTAACAATTAATTTCAACAATTAATTTCCTTCTACAGTCTGACGCAAAGCATGCTGGCAACTCTTAAGTTAACAGCTTATTTCAATCAATTTTCAGTTCATGTAACTGGTCTGTATTAAGTACAAGGAATTTTTCATTAACATTTTAGTGTAGACCAATCAAAACAGTAATTATATATATATGTGAAGCACGTAAATAACTAACTAAATAAATAAAGCAAGCAATTAGGGATCAAATAAAAATGTACATGTACTACTTAACTACTAACTGTGTCTCTAATAACATACATCTGTAATAACTTATAATAGATGACAGATATAAGGAGAGGTGAAGAAAGCCAGAGGTAAATAAAAAGTGTTATCACTTCTAAAAATGGTAATTTGATCTTGACATTTGCAATCTGTGGCTCTTTCAATCCGAGCTCAGCGCTGATTAACACACACATATTAGAGTTGCTAATTAAAGAAATAGCCATTTTAATAAACCCTGGTGAAAACCCCACTTGTGCTGGAGTCGGTCTTTCTACAGCCTGCCAATTAGAGGGAATTTTATTGGAGCTCGCCGCATCTGAAGTGTGACTGGAATAAGAACAATTCTCCAAATGGCATATTTTCATCCTGCTATCCGCCGCGTGGCACGGGGTCCAGAACGCAGGCTCAGAAATTTTGGTGCAAGGAGGCTCCCTGGCAACGCTGGAGCCAGAAACGGCGAGAGAATGAAAGAGCGGATGAGTGACACACTCTCTCATATCTGCACTCCAGGGAAATAACCCTGTAATCCAGCATGCACTATTACATTGACAGGCAATGGGCTTCATCCGGCGAGGATATGAAACTCCCCCTCCACGATTCCAAATAGAAAGAAAAGTAACAAAACCAGAGTGACACAATAACTCAAGACTCCACACAAGCATCAGTGGTGATGCACGTCTACATGAGTGATCTTAAAGCGAAGTGGCATATGAGCTGAAGGAGCTCAGAGGACGTCTTTCGCCTCAGTGTTTACCTGCTGCTGCTGACACAGCCCTCACAACCTTTCCTTTTTCTACGCCGCGCTTCAAACGCTCTGTTCTCCTGGCTTTCCTCATTATCTTTTGAACTCTTCGCAAGTGACAAGTGGAAACCAAAAAGGTATCGCTGGTATGTGGGTGGCTTTGCCACTTTGTCTCCAACAGGTCAGCGAAACATTGACACGTTCAGAATTAGCTTGCTGCTACTCGAAGGGGAAACACAAAACTCCTACTGTTCAACGTTCTATGGAGTAGGGTTGTGCAATTAATCGAAATTCAATTTTGATTTCGATTTTGGCCTCCGATGGTTATGAAAAAACTGTAATGGAGATAAAATGAAATCAAATAACGTGACTTTTGCAGCATGGTGCTTGATTTATTGAAGTGTATCAGATTTATTCATGCTTTTTAAAACATGAAAGAGAATGTGCGCCGATCATGTAAAGTCATCTTTTAGCTTAAGGTATGTGCCTACATGGTGAAATACATGCAAAAATCTGTATAAATGTGGTCCTTAGTTATTATTCATGTAAACCCTTGTTTGTGTGACAGTGTGACAGCAGGTAAATTCTCGCTGGCAACAGTGTTTATCATTATTATCAAACAGCAAAAAACAATTGGATAAAAAAATAACTTATTGCTGTTGACTGAAGGACTTTTGCAGCTTAAATAAGAAACAAATCAAATTTAATTTTTACAGTGAAGATAATGCTTAAAGCACGTTTTGTTGAATTTGTATATTTTTATACTATTGTGCTTTTAAAATTATTTTCAGTCATTTTGAAGACTTTTTGTTTGTTTGTTTGTTTGTGTTCATGATCTGAAAAATGTATAGAAGTAATAGCAACCTTGATTACAGAAATATATATAATCTTTAAATAAACACATCAATCAAAATGTTTTGGGTGATATGGCCCACTTATAATCACTAATAATATTATATTAATGGTTATTATGATTTTTTTTTCTAAAAAGAATGTGATGGCAGGTAATTTCCCTGCTGTGTGTATCATAGTTATCAAACAGCAAGAAACAAGACGACTCACTTCTCTTGACTGAAAAGACTTTTGCAGTTAAATTTTTACAGTTTTGTTTAATTTGTATATTTTTATTCCATTGGATTTTTTAATTTTTAATTATTTTCAATAATTTTGAGGGCGGCGACGCGGTGGCGCAGTGGGTAGCACGATCGCCTCACAGCAAGAAGGTCGCTGGTTCGAGCCTCGGCTGGGTCAGTTGGCATTTCTGTGTGGAGTTTGCATGTTCTCCCCGTGTTCGCGTGGGTTTCCTCCGGGTGCTCCGGTTTCCCCCACAAGTCCAAAGACATGCGGTATAGGTGAATTGGGTATGCTGAAATTGTCCGTAGTGAATGAGTGTGTATGAATGTTTCCCAGTGATGGGTTGCAGCTGGAAAGGCATCCGCTGCGTAAAACATATGCTGGATAAGTTGGCGGTTCATCCCGCTGTGGCGACCCCTGATTAATAAAGGGACTAAGCCGAAAAGAAAATGAATGAATGAATGAATTTTGAGGGCTTTAAAAATTTTTTTTACTTCGTTACTTTGTTTAGTTTCCCATTCTGCTATGGCATTGGAAATTATGAACATTCTTGATCTCTAAAATGTATAGAAGTAATAGCAACCTTATTTACAGAAATATAATATGAAACAATATATATTTTGGTCATATGGCCCGCTCATAATTGCTTTAAAAAATCAGGAGTAAATAAAGGATTACAACAACCCAGGCTCATTCAGAAAACGTACCGCTATATACATTTCTGGGGAGTGCCAAATATGTCCCAGGTTCATGTTTTGCCGTTTTTGTTTTTGCAAATCCACCAGAGGCCGATGTGTACGCTTTTTGAGATCTCAAATTTCTGCCATTCGTGCCTTCTGTTCTTGCATTAATCCGGAGGCCGCTGTTACTGACTGACTGAATGAGTGACTGACTGACTGACTGACGGATCGACTGACCCACCCTCCTCCTTCCCTAAACCCAACCAGTAGTGTTTTCAAAAGCACTGATTGACACGACCACCCACTTCCCTAACCCCAACCGACAGTTTTCAAAAGCAATCCAAAAAAAGAAAAGCCCTCGCCTGATTTTTACCACGTTTTCAGATTTTACCACATTCTCACTCTGTTATTTAATAGTTTACTTTCTTTTTTGGCTTCTGTTTTTGTCTTACCCACTTTCTGGAACCGTTCTTCGCCAGACTTGAACCCCATCATCGTGGTCACTTTCTCTCTGCATCTCAAGTCTGCTGACCTACATGGAGAGCTACTGGACAAACTGGTAACAACGGGAAAGCCGTCCATACGGAGGTAAGCGGTCAGCTGGTAATCGCGAAAAGGAACGGCATCATACCTCCCCGTAGCACTCATTTTAAAGACGAAATGCAGCCATATGTACTACTGGCTACATAATTTGCGATCTCCAGAAATGTATATAAGGCTACGTTTTCAAAATGAGCCTATGTTGGATTACAATATTGACCAAAATATTGGCTATTATGATTTTTTTTTTCTATAATAAAGCAGCGATCCCTACTATGGGGCAAGACATTTTCACTGGGATAATTGAAAAATACACACCATCTGATGTAAACCATGTGTATGTGTTAAGACTAATAAGTCACAAATAAGATGGACAAAAAAAAAAAGAAAAACTAAGGGACTGCATTTACTTAACTCACAAGATGCCAAGAGGATGATATGAGCAGCTTGATACCTCGAATAACACATTGCTGTATGCGACAATTCATTAAAAACATCAAATATGAGTTAAAAATGCTTTAACAAAAATATGAGTTTCGCATAACAATGTCATTCACGGCGGCTCGAGTCCCGGCTGGGTCAGTTGGGATTTCTGTGTGGAGTTTGCATGTTCTTCCCGTGTTGGCGTGGATTTCCTCCAGGTGCTCCGGTTTACCCCACAGTCCAAAGACATGTGGTATAGGTGAATTGGGTAAGCTAAATTGGCTGTAGTGTATGTGTGTGAATGAGAGTGTATGGATGTTTCCCAGTACTGGGTTGCAGCTGGAAGGGCATCCGCTGTGTAAAACATATGCTGGATAAGTTGGGTGACCCCTGATGAATAAAGGGACTAAGCTGAAGGAAAATGAATGAATGAATGAATGATTGTCATTTACAGGCCTTTGAAACCCCCAGAAGCATCTTGCTCCATAGGCTACCATTGTAAGCGCATTTCTGCAAACACAATTTGTTATTCATTTTTACAAACTAAGAATATTTTTTTTTTCCTCTGTAGTCTCTGATAGCATGTCACAGATGCTGCCTGGAGAGTTTAATTTGTTTTGAACCCAGAGCATTCCTTTAAGAAACATATTTTTAAAATGTCAGGCTGACGCATTACGCATTGTGGCGCGTATACTGCGTTGTCATTAATTAACTGCACTTAGCAATGAGAGAAATCAGGCCTTTGCATGTTATGTTGTGTGAAACAACCCACTCACAACACTGGCTTTTCATTCGGGTCCAAGGGTGGCCATTTCTTCATCCAGCTCCAGTTAAATCACTGAATGGAAAAGGGCTCTCGGTGCACAAAATGTGCTGCTAAGCTGTCCCTGCACAGTTTGATATTATATTAGCATTACAAAGGTTTTCCCACCATCTGTGACACGCAGCCAGGGGGGAGGGGGAAGATCATTCCCTTTTTCGTACGCCGAAAATTGCTGTTTCTTCAAGAATGTGACACGGAATTGACAGAGGAGATGTCTTTACACAACAGAGGTGCTAGTTACAGGGCCATGCAACCATTGCAACATCCTTTAATTCCCAGAAAGCAACCAGGGGGGAGAAAAGTGGTCCAAGCTGGCACGTATAACCACTGAGGACAATTAACAATTGAAAATGAAAACGTTTCTCACATAGCGTGAGTATACATGCGTTATGGATAAGGAGGTGAGCTCTACTTGGCGCCAGTTCTGGATAGAGAATAATAGACTTGGCAGCTCCAAATGCATCTCCACTACGGCCCGTTGTCACTAGCCTCTGGTTTGGTGCCAATCGCCTACTTGTCGGAGAGAGATTTGCCACAAAGAAGCTGGCAGGCCTGGGAAATACTGCTGATGGAGCACGATAATGCAGGCCTTGCCTTTGGTTACTTGGATCGCATTCGAGAGCAGCCTGAGTAAAAAAAAAAAACAGGCTTTACTGTGCCACAAATGCAAAATCTGCAGTGGGACATTTTGTGAGAGCAGTGTTTCCAGTTCTGTGGGATTACACTCTGTTTTTTGAAACTGAATAGTAGCTATGTATGAAAATGACTGTAAAAACATAATTATAAAATAATTATTTATATATCATTAGATCTATTAGTATTTATGCCAAGTTATAATTACCAAAGCACATTCAAAGAACAAAATTCACACTGCAGAATTTCTCCATCAATTGAGTCACATGGTAAAACACAAAATACGATAAAATCCTGCATGTGTATTCATTCATTTTCTTTCTGGCTTAGTCCCTTTATTAATCAGGGGTCGCCACAGCGGGATGAACCGCCAACTTATCCAGCATATGTTTTACGCAGCGGATGCCCTTCCAGCTGCAACCCAGTACTGGGAAACATCCATACACTCATTCATTCGCACACCTGCATGTGTATATTCAGAGAAAATTTGTGAATTCTTTGGAGTCATACATCTGTGATTTAAATAAGATTTGGCTAAATGTATAGCTCACCCAAAAAAATGAAAATGTATCTTTTATAAAATTCATAAAAGTTCCATCAATGAGTTTCTCTTCTGTTGAACACTAAGGAAGATACTTTGAAGAAAGCTGAAAACCTGTAACCATTGACTACCATGTTAGAAAAAACAAATAGTATGGAATTCAATGGTTATTGATTTTTAGCTTTCTTCAGAATATCTTCATTTGTGTTTAACAGAAGAAACTCATAAGCAAAGTGTGAGTAAATGATTACATAATTTTCATTTTGGGTGAACTAACCCTTTAAAACTTCTTTACAATCACTGACCACTGAAAAACATGCAAGACCTCATGTTTAATAATAAAACAAGCTGTACCAACGAAAAACTCAACGAAAAAGCAGCTAATGACAGTGCAGTCTCAAAATGATTTTATGTGTATGACTTGAAGGCACATTTATATTTTTGGTTCATAAATGACATCAAAGCCTCACATCATTAAAATCCCTCCAGCATAACTCAAAGAGGGGTCAATGTGCATTTATTTCATTCTAACTAGGGCTGAACAATATGTCGTTTCAGCATTGATATCGCAATGTACTCATCTACATTAGTCACATCGCAGCATGTGCAATGTCCAGTCGGGATGATAGTGGATCAGGTACAATAGTTTGTCACTGCAAACTTTATCCATAATGTAGAGAAAGTGTATCATTTGCATGTGCTTTTAAGACTTGTGGCAATTAAGCATCTCAAAAGAGTTCACAAAGAATCTTTAACAAAGATTATATTTAATTATTTATATGATGAAGGGCGACACAGTGGCACAGTGGGTACCGATGTCGCCTCACAGCAAGAAGTTCACTGGATCGAGCCTCGCCTGGGTCAGTTGGCATTTCTGGAGTTTGCATGTTCTCCCCGTGTTCGTGTGGGTTTCCTCCAGGTGCTCCGGTTTCCAGTCCAAAGACATGTGCTGTAGGTGAATTGGGTAAGCTAAATTGTCTGTAGTGTATGTGTGTATGTCCTGCTCCTCTAGGTTGGGGGTTGAGTGTTGGGCTAACAACCCACCTCATAAAAACTAGATGTTACGAAACACCAATATGGTGCGGCTAAATATCAGCTTCAATATAAATCCCCTGGGAGCAAGTAAGTATTTATATGATAAAGTCTATAGTGTAATTTTACATTTGAACTTTTAAGTTCTGTGTCTGAAAACTATACGGGTGTATAGCATACTTACACTGTTTTTTTTATTTTTAATTTGTATCTTTCCTCTATTGCATTTATGCTTGTAATTTGTTTATTATATGTTATGCAGATTCATTCGCCTACAGAATCGTCATAATTAATGCAAAATGATGAATAATTTCCAAATAGAGCAATTCAAATCATAAATAAAATTCAAATTGTATTTATATCACATATATCACATAAAAAAAAAAATCACAATATTCGCTTTTTCCCAATATCGTGCAGCCCTAATTCTAACACTGCAAATACATAAATAAAGCATTACTCTTAGAGGTATACTGGTCTCACGGTTCGGTTCGGTTACGATTATCATGCCATCGATTCAGTTCAATTCAATATCTCAGTGCATCACGGTGCATTAACAATGCTTTCCATACACAATTTTATATTTTCTTCACAGCACAGCAATTCTTGTATTAAAATGTATAAGTTATAAATACATTTTCTGTGTATTTGTAATACAATTTTGTCCTTAAATACAAGCAGTCACATAAAAGAACTGTACCTTTAATTTGACCTGCTCAAAGAAGACACTCTTTTTGAATGTATCAAACAAAACTCAAGTACAAGCACAGAACAGCATGAACATTTAGGGTGCTTTCACACTTGGTTCAGTTGCCTGGACCGTACCCAAGTTCAATTGTCCCCCCTTGCCACCTTCAAGGTTGGTTTGTGTTCACACTGTCTTTTTTTTTATCTGAACCCCGGTACGCAAACGATAGTTTGTTGTACAGTTAGCGGTTCACTTCTGTTATTTGGTACGATTGCATTCATACTAGAAGTGAACCGGACCAGAGTTCGCGTGAACCGTACCCCAGACCACCTCTTTCAGGCAGACTCGGATATGGTTCGTGGGTGCGCACCCGAGTTCAGAAGACACGTTCACACTAGCTAAACGTACCGTACTCTGACGTCAAACGAACCCGGGTGCGGACCAAAAGTGCTAGTGTGAAAGCACCCTTAAAGCAAAAAAACAAATGTAAATATTATCCCACTTGCTTTTTGAGCATTGTCAAGCGAGTTGTTAAACGCCTATGATTGGTCATGCACTCAACAGAAAGGGCTGCGATTGGCTCTAACGCTCTGGCGCTGTTCACCGATGAGTGACACTGATAAACGGCATCGGCGATCACAGCTGATCCATGATAGACGCGGTGGAGAAAACTCTGTCTGTAGACACGCTCGTGTCTGGATCCACAAGTATCGCTATAACAGCCGAGAGGAGAGGAACATGTGCAGAGTTTCTGCGTTTTATATGCAGTTGGAGCGTTTTAATTACTCGCAATCAAATATTCATAGCGTATATGACATAAATGACGTCAGTACGTAATAACCGGTTATGGTCTATTACTGAACCGATACCGAATTGTCCGCAGCTGCATCGCGGTGCACCAAAGAAACAATCAATTTTGACACCCCTAGTTACTCTACACAACTCAAAAAAATGGTATGCATTGTACTTATGATTGATTAAATACCTGAATTAATTACATCTGTAATTAATTTCTGTAATTACATCTTTAATTACACTGTTGACCATCCCTTACACCTTCCAATAATAATAAACAAATCCCTTTAAATTAAGTTTAATCTTTGTAGGAAAACTCTTTAATATAGCCTAATTAAACACTGGGTGTATATACAACTTAATGAGTTAGACTATAGCTAAGTGCGGTCCAGACCAACCCTTACAAAAGTATGATTTAAAGAGGACATACCTAAGTAAGAATGTGTCGGGAAAACACATATAAACGATAAGGTACAGCTTAAGATACAACTTAAGAATGATGTAGCCTTAAGATGCTTTTTAGAAACGCAGCCCAGGTCATTAACAGTCAGTCACAAGTCTAAAAGACACTGACAGGAGCATGAATGCACTTTTCCTCAGTCTGACACTAGAGTGACTCAGAATAAACAAACATCAGCAACTGACTGATTCCAGCATCTGAGTCACAGAGCAACAACTGAATCCACATTCATCAGCGCTGATACACACATAGATAACCTAAGACATCTCGTTCATTCGAAAATAAGTTGTTCTTATTCAACCGTTCCATTTTGTTTAAATGACAAACTGAAGCACTGTTATAATAATAACACAAGGCCGTGCAGTGACAACGAATGTGTGTCTGCTGCATGACAAGACGTCACATGACACAAGCCTCTGACAGCAGCCAATACCTGCAGAGAAACACAGCCTGATGTTCAGTGATGGAAATAGACTGCTAAACCTGTCTGAACAATGTTTATTCATTGGATTAGAGGTAGAATTTAAAAGTTACTGGGTAAACCAAACAGAATTGAATGAATAGGACTTTTATTAAGCCCAAAAAATCTGCCCAATGCTATTCTGTATATTTTCTGATGCAACATCGACATATATCACCCACAGGCACCAAATGAGGTCTCTGTTTTGACTTGAGTTTTGTGTAATGGCAGAAATAAAAGTTATGGCTGCAAATAAGGATCATTTTGCAGTTTATAGCTTATTCAATTAATCTACTGAATAATATTTTCTAATTAGATCAAGCTTTTTTCACAAAATGAATAAATAAATAAGTATAGAATAGAATTAAAGGATCTAAAAGTTAGTTACAGCCTTAAAGAAGGCAATGTCCACAACTTTTAGCAATGACAAATTAAGTCGCTAAGTTTTATCACATTTAATTGTGCAGTACAACATGAGCCCGAAAGAGCTGTGAGTTTGTCTGATATTCTAACTAACAAACAACAGCTTTGACTGCTTTATTAGAGAAATAACCATATTCACATAATCAACATCCTCAGTGATGTTTTAATAAAATAACTGAGATATATTAAAGGACAACTTCTGACCAAATCAGTATACTGTATAGAGAGATACAGTTTCAGTGCAGAAACTTAAATGAATGTAAAATATTTAAATCAATGAGATATTTTCTGATTTTTTTATTGTTGTTAAAAAAAACTTTTTAAATATTTGTAATTTATTGTGACTTCTAAACTTCATGCAAATGTAATATTGTCAAATATCAAGAATATATAAAGAAAAAGTGCTTTACGATAGTGTCTTATTCAAATAAATGCAGGTGGATTCAATTACAGTATACTGACTGTATCGTGAATATACTGTAATTGAATCCACTGAGTATGTACTATGTTTGTGAATAATACAGATAAATAAACCTGGCGAATGTTTGCGTGTGAAGATGAGAGAAGTGTGAATGAAGGGGGTTTGATCCAAAGCAATCTTTTCTCCTTCTGTGCTTCACATACAGAAGCATTTGCTACATGCCTGTGCTGCTGGCAAGGAAAATGAACATTAAAAGCAATATCTGGAGAATGAACGGTAAAATTATGTGTTCTTTCATGAAGCAGCTGTTCAGATGAAGCCTATATGACATAGATATATCAGCAATTTTTTATTGTAAGTTTTAATGTCTGTTTTTTGTCTTTGCCCATCATTGTGAGCATTCACATAAATGTCCGTTATGTTTTAGATGACCATAAACAATTGGGAAGGAATTGGATGTATGTCAGTGGGGCATTCACATCTATGGACCATTTTCAGAGTTCCTAGAACTACTTGCAGAAATTGTCGTTTTTTTGGCAATAAAAATAGCAAAGAATTGGAGCTTTGTTGACAAGACATCAGCACTACATCGGATTTAAATTGTGTCTGTATTATTTTTTACTCCCTAAATTTACAATATCACAAAAACCTAGTTATATACAGCTTGTAATATAACCAACTATCATATTGATAAAGAGTTTCTTTTTAACTGATGACTGTATGGTCCACTGAACCAATGTATAAGCCCAGATTTCTAGACAAAACCTTTCTTAAAGCTGCCAGATTCCACCAAAAATATAAAAATAAAAATAAGAGTTAGACAGTTGGATCTTTTTTTTTAATAGTTTTGTCGTAATGTTTATCATTTTCTTATTAGGTAACTTTATTACTGAGTAGTAAGTGAGTACTACTTTCATAAAGTACTTTATTTTTTTAAGGTGCCATATACTACTGTACATTCATTCAATATGTCAAATTGTTCCATGATATCTACATAGTAGGTATGTTTTTTAGGTAAGTTAAAACATTCTCTAGAATTGGTTTTATATGCTCATTTATTACTCCATAAAATACCCCTACAATCAGAACGTCCTTATTGACCATATTTGGAATGGTTGTACATATTCTTGCAGCTCTCAGTGCTCTCTCTCTCTCTCTCTCTCTCTCTCTCTCTCTCTCTCTCTCTCTCTTTTAGAGTGCTCAGCATGATGCACTCTGAAAGTGCTAACTAATCATACTGAACTGAGTACATGATGCTTAAAAGTGCATTAAACACAATACTCAGCATTCTACATTCTACATCTGGCAAACCATAAACAAACCTATTTGGGTGCTGAACAGGCACGTCTCCATTTGAAATAACGAAACTGAGCGCGCAAAATACACTATGGGCTCTATTTTAATGATCTAGGTGCAAAGTCTAAAGCGCAGGGCGCAAAAGCATTAAGGGCATCCGAATCCACTTTTGCTATTTTGAGGACGGAAAAATACACTCTGCGCCACTGCGCATGGTCTAACAGGGTTGAGCTTATTCTCTTAATGAGTTATGGGTGTGTTTTGAGAATAAACCAATCAGAGTCTCATCTCCTATTCCCTTTAAGAGTCAGTTGCATCGCGCCATGGCACATTTGCTATTTACATGGCGGACTTTGTAAGTGGAAAAACTGAACGCTTCACTGGCAGAAAACAGTTAAACAGAGCATCTGCAGCGAGAGGATAATGAATGAGCCTCCTCCAATCGGCCTTTACTTTCACTTTCTCTTTCTCTCTTTGGTGGATAAGGAAACGGTGTTGTACGCACAGACATCCATTAGCCTACATAATAATTTTTCGTTTGTTAAGCGCAAAGATTTGTTTCAAAACTATTTCTAAATTCAGTTCTAATTTCCAGCAAATTAATAAATAACAAAGTGTGCTCAAAAAACTGAGTTATATCCAAACACACGTCCTATGCCCCATATGGTCCAAAACCTGACAGGTGGACAAATCTAAGCTTGTTTTTAATAAAAACAAATTTAAAAATATGCATATAATAAATAATACTACTAATAATAATAACATTATACAAAAGCAAGTTGTCATGAATAAACTAAAAATCTGATTCGATTGTTCAAAAATGTAGTATTTTTTGACGTTAGTTTACTCCTAACAGATGAGAAGCAGCAACATTATGCTCTGTTATTGTTAAGATAACAATATCTGGCCACATGTATGCTTCATAGAAAAAGTCAGTCCCAGAATGCACTGCAACTAGCTCAATAAAAGAGGCAAAAAAAATTATACTATAAAATATATATAAAAATACTGAATCATTAATCATTTTTTAAATGTTTCTGAAAAAGTTTCTCACCAAAGCTGCAATTATTTTATTAGAAATACAGTAAAAATAAACTGTCAAAAATATTAAGCAGTACAACTGTTTTGAACATAGACCATAAGAAATTATATTTAAGCAGCAAATCACCATATGAGAATGGTTTCTGGAGGATTATGTGACACTGAAAATTTAATTTGTAACATTTTAAACAGTTTTTACTATATTTCAGATCAAATAAATGTTTATTTACCAAGGACTATTCTACCCAATATTTTTGCATTACTGATTTTAGCTGTCAGCTGTTTACAGTACTAAGCATTTGAATACAGCACATATATTGAGCGTTTAACCTTCTTAATGTCTTGTATTAATTTTAATATTTAATGCCAAACAGTGTGCATATTGTACAATGTTGTCTATTTATTAATGTGCCCTGACATTCTCACATGCAATCAACAAAATATCTATCTAAAGATGAAAAATCCCAAGCGGAGAATGTAGTGTTAGATTTCCAGGTACTAATCAGTTGTGATCTGCCAGGCCGGATGCATATGTAAAAATCCCTGCTGTGGGAGGAGGAGAGATGCTGCAGAGGAAAGACAGGAAAGCATTGCTAATTGTGATTTTCTTTCCCGTGATACCGAAGCAGCTGGCTGCGTTTATGCAGGGCTCGGTTGAAACACTGGGGGTGTGGAAGGTCTGCAGTATGTGTGTGCGTGTGTGTGTGTGTGTGTGTATGTGTGTGTGTGTGTCTGTGTGTAAGCTGAGCAAGGGGAAATGGAGAAACAAAAGGTTGAACAGTACTGAGGATCAGAAGCAACAATAACATACTGATGTGGGAAGAAGTTCTGCTAAATCAAGCCATCTTGGATGACTGCACAATGCCATATGAGCGCACACACATTCAAAATAATCATAATATTATTTCATAATCATCAAGTAGTGCTGTCACAGTCTCATAATTAAAATTTCTATGTAAAATTTCAAATGTCTTTGTCCATATTTTAGCAACATAGCAAAAACATTTCTATTTTAATATTCTTTATATATTTATAAAATACATATACTGAATAAATGAAATTAATAGTTAAGACTGTAATTATTATAATTAAATCACAGATTAAATATCAGCATTAATGTTTAAGTTAATAACAAAGACTATTGAACACTATTATACACTATTGAACACAAGGACAGATCTGTTTTGATGTTTGATTTTGAATCTCTATCTATCTATCTATCTATCTATCTATCTATCTATCTATCTATCTATCTATCTATCTATCTATCTATCTCTTTTATTATTACACAAAAAAAACAGTCAGATACTGGCAGGTGTGTGTGTGCGTGTGTGTGTGTGTGTGTGTGCGTGTGTGTGTGTGCGTGCGTGCGTGCGTGTGTGTGTGTGTACATGTTTTTGTGACATGTCAGGACACAAATCTCTATAATGACATAGGTATGACACAGGTATTACAAAAAGGAGGTGAAATATGAGGACACAGCTGATGTCCTCATTTCTCAAAACGCTTATAAATCACACAGAATGAGTTTAATCAGAGAGTAAAGCTGTACACTGTTTCCTGTGATGGTTGGGTTTAGGGGTAGGGTGTGGTTAGGCCAATACAACATACGGTTTTTGCTGTATAAAATCAATGGAAACCTATGTAATGTACCCACTTTTCACAAAAATCTATCAAAAGAACTCTGGTATACAGCACAATGATTATTTGTGAGGATACAGAATTCACGTTGAACAAATTCTGCTGTACTCAGTGGATTCTGACTAACTTGTCTGCTTCTGGCTCGCCATTGGATTTATGCACTTAACAAAATTGTATGTAATTGGCAATAATGCCTGAAGCTTAAAAAAAATCCACAAAAAATATACATATCTATCTGATGCTCTTCGCTCAGTTTTCTGTCATGCAGCTGTCGCACTTCCAGTAAAAACAACAGCTTTTAGCATTCATTTTATAGCGCTTCACTTTTTCCATATTCTGCTACATTCCAGTCTTTATTAGTATATTCATTCATTCATTTTCCTTTGGCTTAGTCCCTTATTTATCAGGGGTCACCACAGCAGAATGAACCGCCAACTACTCCGGCATATGTTTTACGCAGCGGATGCCCTTCCAGCTGCAACCCTGCACTGGGAAACTATTAGTATATTATTTTCCCTTAAAATCCTACAAACAAAACCCCATAATGACAACGTGTAAGAACTTTGTTTGCAAATTTATTAAAGATAACAATCGAAAAAATCATGTACGTAAGTTAGGCCTGTCACAATAATTAATATACTTATCACACAACCCACGGACATGATCTCAATCTTTTCGGTGATGCAATATATATCGTCCATACATAAAAACCAATTCTAGCAACAATTTAGCTAATTGCGCAACCTCTATCTCTATTTGGGGTGTCATGTCAGTATGGTTAAAAAAACACTATAGTATTTACTATAAATTACTATAGTATATTTTCATGTGGGTGTCTGACAACTGAAAATAGATCTGGTAGCAGATATCGCAGGCTCTGTTACTTTTTAACCTTGCACTTTTTTGTTAACATTTACTATTATTTATTTGTTTAGGATATACGTTTTCACATTCTGATTCCAATGCCTAATTATTAAATAGTTCTAATGACTATAATTAAATGAAATATTCTTAAGAATAAAATATTATGTGTTCTTTGGAAGAGTGTACTTGCATTATGATGATATTATGTTGTCATACTGGCATTACATAATGAGTGTAATAAAATGGTTTTAAAATGACAATAATACTGTTTATCACAATATATTTTGTGGCAATATATCGTACAACAAAAAATAAATATTGTGACAGGCCTAACGTAAGTATTTGTCTCGAGATGGTGAATCACAGAACACAAAAATCCATGCGCAGCAATTTATTTTAACAAAAATAAACAAAGGATTTTGGACCTGTGACGTGGGGCGGAGTTGACCACAACGACGGGGTTCGAGTCTTTGCCAAAAAATAAAATAAACAAGTAAATAACAGGGTGAGAATGTGGTAAAATCTGAAAACGTGGTAAAAATCAGGCTGCTGCAAGGGCTTTTCTTTTTCTGGATTGCTTTTTAAAACTGTCGGTTGGCTTTAGGGAAGGAGGAGGGTGGGTCAGTCGATCGGTCAGTCAATCAGTCAGACAGTCAGTCGACAGCGGCCTCGGATGGATTTACGCGAGAAGAACATGACAATGAAAAATGACACTCGCGAGAAAAATTTGAGATCTCAAAATGCATACACAGCGGCCTCTGGTGGATTCGCAAAAATAAATCCTGCAAAAAAACTTACATCCTGAGACGTATTTGCCGCTCTCCAGAAATGTGTATAGGGGTATGTTTTCAGAATTAATAAAATTCTACTATTAAACTATTAATTGATTGAATTTACAGAAATGATAATATATTGTGATATATATCGTTATCAGGATATGAGATCACTTATATCGTGATATGAGATTTTTGTCACATCACACAGCCCTACTAAGCTCACAGCCAAGATAACAAAGAAGTGGCTACAAGACAACTCTGTGAGCCCAGACTTGAACTTAACTGAACATCTTTGGAGAGATGTATCCATGCTGATTTCTTCATCTATGTTAAGCTTCTATGACACAATCAACATTGTAAAAGTGCTATAGTAATAAAGATGAATTGAATTGATGGTGCTGCAATGAAGAATGGGAGAAAAAAACTGTGCGTAGCATCTTACTTAAAACCACTTGATTAATTCTAAAAGTCCTTCAACAAAGTATTGGGCAAAGATTGTGAACAATTTATGTACATGTGATTTTTTTCTTAGTTTTTTTATTGTAATCATTTTGCAAATATTTCTTTTATGCTGTCATTATGGGGTATTGTTTTGTAGAATTTTGAAGAAATACATTTAATTGTGGAAAAAGGCTAACAACAAAATCTGGAAAAGGTGAAACGCTTTCTGGATTCACTGTAGGAAGCAGGACATTAGGGTTGTCATGGTACCAAAATGTAATTATACTATATCCATTCATTCATTCATTTTCTTTTCGGCTTAGTCCCTTTATTAATTTGGGGACGCCACAGTGGAATGAACCCCCCCAACTTATGCAGCATATGTTTTACACAGCCGATGCCCTTCCAGCTGCAACCCATCACTGGGAAACACCCATACACTCCCATTCACACACATACACTACGGCCAATTTAGCTTACCCAATTCACCTATAGCGCATGTCTTTGTACTTGTGGGGGAAACCGGAGCACCCTGAGGAAACCCACGCGAACACGGGGAGAACATGCAAACTCCACACAGAAATGCCAACTGACCCAGCCGAGGTTCGAACCAGCGACCTTCTTGCTGTGAGACGACAGTGCTACCCACTGCGCTACCCCTATTCTGTTTCCAAATAACTGAAAATACATGGTTCTCAGTACTAATTTTGGTACTAAAACAATAAAACTACAGTATATTCATAGAGAGAGAGAAAACATAAATCATCAGAGTGCTTTTTACCAGAACAAGATGATTAAAAATCTAAAAATAAGTATCTATAATGTACTGTTAATTACAGTACAAAAATACTGTACCTACAACTACTGGCACTTACATTTGAAAATGGACATTACAACTTGTAGCTTATTTTTACATACAGATGCTAATAAATCTTATTAAGTCTGAATACAACAAAAAAATATCACACGTATATGTAAAAAGCTAAAGTGTGCACGGCATAATGAATTCTTGCTGAATTAAAGTAGCAATATCAATGAGTCCAAACATTTGGCACTGTAAATCTATAGAATGGTAACATAAATCTAATAATAACCTAACTATGTCAAGCACAGAATAATAATCAATTTGAATATTCAGTGAGAATAAATTAGATTACATTTTATTTGATGGGGAATGGTAAGGGACCAGGGTCAGGGATCAGGGAGTGCTGGCACAACAAAAGTTGAGAGCCATTGTTCCAGACAGTACAAGTCAGTTTTATGTTATTTAAAAATATACAGTAAGTAAATCTTAGGTTGTATCAACATTTGGGTAAATTATGGACAAACCCAATCATAGTCTCAACAATTTAATTTAAAAAGTTTACTCAGAAGTTGAGTTGATCCATATTTCACCCAAATTTGGGGCATTTATTTGTCTACTAATTCACAGTAATGTAAAAAAAAAAGAAAAAAAGAAATAATTACATGTGTCAAAAATATGCTGCATCTAGATATTTTTATAATTAGCAAATGGCTGTTTCAGGCAAAACATGAATATGTATTGATATTCATATAACTGACCTTATTCTTTCAGCATAAGAACACTGGTGAGTTATATAGCAGGTTATATTTATGACATTTACATAGATTTTTTTTAAATTAATAATTTTCACGAACTTGAGATGTTCTTAAAATCAATGCTCAAGAAATCAACTTGAGGTCAAATATACACATATCTATCCAGTGTGTTTTGCCTGAGACTATCAACCAGCTTTATCACAAATGGACAAGATACAGTATGAGCTTCAAAAAATAATTACCGTTCATTTTAGCAGTGACATACATCATTTTCAAATGATTTCCAACAGTGTCTAAACAAAGATGTCTAACTTAAATTCAACCATTCTTTCATTCATTTTTTTTTTTATGTGCAACCTGCACGTGAGACTGATCTTGTAGTTGTGTTTACTGTAACCCAGGCTCATTGAGGATAAGTGTACAGGGCTACATTTTTTTGGAACTGTGAAATACTGTACATGGCTTTTTTTTCACTAATCCATTTAAGGGCCACTCTGTACATTTCTGACAATCTCCAATACTGTACGTTACTGGGCCACATTTTCTCATATGTGCTATTTCTGCGAAGCTCAATTACATTACCGCATCACGTTAGCTCATTACACATGTCATTTACATGTTCTTCTCTCGCAAGTCTGTAAAAAGTCGTCTGGCTTGTTGTGCATATATCACCTTGTTAACGACTGACCCACCCACCCTCTTCCCTAAACCCAACTGATAGTGTTTTCAAAAGCAATCTTGAAAAGAAAATTGTGGCTGTGTGCTTTTACACCAATTACACATAACTTTTTTTTTTGTTTCTGTTTTACCCAACATAGGTTCATTCTGAAAACGTAGCCCTATATACAGTACATTTCTGGAGATCGCGAATTATGTAGCTAGAGGTACGTATGGCTGTATTTCGTCTTTAAAGCGAATGCTATGGGGCAGTATGATGCCGTTCCTTTTCTCTGTATGGACGGCTTTTCCGATGTTACTAGTTTGTCCTGTGGCTGGCCGTCCGGTGAAGAACGGTTCCAGAAAGCAGGTAAGACAAAAACAAAAGCCAAAAGTTTAAATAAACAAATAAATAACAGGGTGAGAATGTGGTAAAAGTCAGGCTGCTGTGAGGGCTTTTCTTTTTCTGGATTGCTTTTGAATACACTGTCGGTTGGGTTTAGGGAAATGGATGAGCGCTGGTCAATCGGTGCTTTTTAAAACACTATCGGTTAGGTTTAGGGGAGGAGGAGGGTGTGTCACTCGATCAGTCAGTCAGTCAGTAAACAGCGGCCTCTGGTGGATTTACGCGAGAAGAACAGGCACAAATGAAAAATTTGAGATCTCAAAAAGCATACACAGCGGCCTCTGGTGGATTCGCAAAAACAAAAGCTGCAAAAAAACGTAGCTCCTGGGATGTATTGGCACTCTCTAGAAATGTATATAGGGGTACGTTTTCAGAATGAGCCTGGGTTGGTTTTACCTGCTTACCTGGAACCATACTTCACCAGACTCGAACCCCATTCTGCTCCACGTCCTAAGGACAAGGTAAGCTTCCAAGCAAACTGATCATACTGAAAAAGCTGTCCATAAAGAAGTAAGCGGTCAGTAGTAGTGCAAATAAAACAGAAGTTGACGGTGGCATAGCATACATTTTACACACAAAATGCAGCCGGATGTATGCCAGGGCACTTATTTGCAGCTTCCCAAAAATGTAGCCAAATTACTCCCCAAATGCAAATAACAGAAAAATATAAAAATTCAGAACACATAATTGTATAACTAATGCCATCCATCATGCATAACCTCTGCTTTTTTTTGGGTCTTGTGGGCAATGCGGTCCCCCCAACCCATCTCCTCCCCCCTTCTCTCTTTACAAAGACTTATTTTTTGTGCACATTTTGCTAAGTCTTGTTCCACAGATGATTAAAACCATTCAATTCATTTACAAGACACTTCTACTTCTGTCCCATGTTCAGTCGTGTGCAGCATCTAACAGAAACTAGTTTGATATGTTATATACTGATGTTTTTCCCCAATACCATGTCTATAATGCAGCACTTCACAACATAAAAAATGTGAACATCATATAGTTCTGCTCCATCATTTGTGTGCAGTGTATATGGAGTGTGACAGTGTTTGCGTCACCACTCTATCGCTGACATGCCGTTACGTGCCTACTGTGATTATCTTTGAAATCTGACTCAAACAGCAAATAACCCACATGGTTTTCAAGCACAAACAATAAAATATGATTGACTGCATCATTTTGGGAAAGCTTGGTCTTTGTGTAAACCTCTTGACATTTTACCCAGCTAACTCTTCTTTTTATGCTTTAACACTGAAATAATTGTCAAAAATATAATAGGTCTTAATTTATTACTATCTATTTTTGCTGTACATTCATGTATCAGCAAGCTTTAGCTGAGCACTTTAGCTGAGCACTTTTTCTACATTTGGACTATCCTTCCCATCATCTAATATTCAGATAAAATTCCATACTTTCAAAATTCTAATGATAATAATGTAATAATAATAACAACAACAACATCAAAAATTGTTAGCAAACCACAAAATTTATATTTGAATATCCATAAAGTTTATGTCCAATTGTATAATTAAAATAGCCTGATTGTAGCTTTAGGTGTTTTCTCTTTCAGGCTTAGTCAGGCACATGCACAGGTAGGGCTCAACCTGTGCAGAGCACATGCCCTTTTTTCTCTTGGATAAAAAGTGCCCCTCAAAAATGAATGAAAGTGCCCCCCGCTCTTCATGTCGCGATCGTCCACCCCCCTCCCATCCCCCCACCTGATCTTCAGTTCACGATCGTCCAACCCCCCCTCACCGGCTCTTCAGTTTGCGATCGTCATCCCGCCCCTGCTCTTCAGTTCGCGATCGTACACCCCACCCCAGCCCCGGGCATGCTTGGGACGCGCGCTCTCGTCATGGTGTATTTGTTGTTTTGTTCGCGGGATGGTGTTTTTATTCTCAGCGCTCCATTCTAGTTGGTTTCTGTTGCCGCTGGGATCGGAAACATGCATGCAGCATGTGAGTGCACGGTAAGTGTTTTTATTTATTGTGTACTCGTATCTTGTGTTCTGTTTGTGTTGTGTTTAGCATGTCATGTTTACATGCGCCGCATGCTTTAGTGTTGTGTTTCATGTGAGCACGCTGTTAATGAATTCTCTCATTGCCTGCGTGTAGTCCTGTTTTTTACGTGAGCACATGGCTTGTGTTGTTTCTTTGTGTCATGTGCTCCTGTCTATTGTCTAGTCCCAACTTCCTTGTTAACCCATTGTTAGTTTATTATGTTCACCTTTTTGTTTGCCAATTATTTCTCCTTTATAGTCTCCTCACGTTTGCTGTCCTGTGCCAGTTTGTTGTCTTTTCAGTATCTTGTCTTGTCGTGTCCAGTACAGTTCTGTCTAGGCATGGGTCGGTATAAGACTTTGACGGTATGATAACCGTGGATAAAAATATCACGGTTTCGCGGTATTGTGATTACTGCTCTAAAATATATTATTTTTAAATGTCTGGGTAAAAAACAAACATTTTTCCCTTTTAAACACAATATATTTTATTTTAAGAAACATTTAAAATATTTTGGAACAGTAAACATGTCAGGCTAAATCATTGAAATGAATTATTGACTTCTGCTGTCTTCATTTATTTAAAAAACTGATTTTTTTTACAATTTAAAACAGCATCTTTGGATATCTTTTCTGCTGGAGACACTGTTGTCCTAAAAAAAAAAGTAAATAAAAAATCGTTCACATACCTTAGGAACGGTATTGCAGAAAATGTTGACAATTTTAAAACCTTGACTTTTCCAAACCGCGGTATACCTTGAAAACGGTTCCTGCCCCATGCCTAGTCCTGTCCAGCCCTGCTCTTCCCTGCCAGCCCAGTTTGTTTGTTTAGTTGCTTTTGTTAATATTTTCCCTCAGGGTTGTTTTTGTTTTCCTTTTGTTTTATTTTATAATTAATAAATACCCATTTTAGTTCTGCATTTGAGTCCTCGTCCTTTCCCCATCCTCAACCCTGACACTCATTTACTCACCTTTTACTTGTTCCAAACCTTTATGATTTTCTTTCTTCTGCTAAACACAAAAGAAAACATTTCCTACAGAAAGCTTTAACCTGTAACCATAGACTATGGCCCTACTATGGAAGTCATGGTTACAGGTTTTCAGCTTTCTTCGAGATATCTTCTTTTGTGTTCAATAGAAGAAAAACTCATAAAGGTTTGGAACCACTTGAGGGTAAGTAAATAGTAGGGATGGCACCATAATCAATATAATATTGAACCTTTCTGTAAGACCTCCATGGTTCAATATTATACATATGTAAACTGTGGTTATGTATTTAGTTTTTTGCCCCATGCCTTTTATTACTCGCTGAACTGCCTCTGAGCGTGTTTAAATGTATATCCATGCACAATATCCAATCAATGAGCACTAAAATTAGAGAAGCTTTCACGTGAAAGTGACAACCAAGTGGAACCTGTGCTCTTGCTGCTAGAAGTGATACAGCTACTGCCAGAAGTTAACAAGAATTGTTTAGATTATTTATAAAATTCATTCATTTTCTTTTCGGCTTAGTCCCTTTATTAATCCGGGGTCGCCACAGCGGAATGAACCACCAACTTATCCAGCATTTGTTTTACGCAGCGGATGCCCTTCCAGCTGCAACCCATCACTGGGAAACATCCACACACACTCATTCACACACATACACTATGGACAATTTAGCCTACCCAATTTACCTATACCACATGTTTTTGGACTTGTGGGGGAAACCGGAGCACCCGGAGGAAACCCACGCGAACACGGGGAGAACATGCAAACTCCACACAGAAATGCCAACTGACCCAGCCGAGGCTCGAACCAGCGACCTTCTTGCTGTGAGGCGAACGTGCTACTCACTGCGCCACCGTGACGCCCTTATTTATAAAATTACCCAATCAATTTGTATTTTATCAATGTCTACCCCATACCGAAACTACCACTCACAGTAATGTAAAAATTGGACCAGAAGTGCACACTGTACGTCGTTATCTGTGTTTAAACTAAATAAATGTAAGATTGTATTATTTAAACTTTGAACCTCAAGGCGAGATGAGAACTTGCGCTAGAGATTTGAGAGGTGTCCTCATCTGAACGAGAGAAATAAACTCAATTATATAAATAAAACTCAATTATTTCAATGTGCCCAACATGATGAAAAAACCTGAAAAGCACTGTTTGTTTTAGTAACAAAGTGCCAAAATGTTTGCAATATGATTATACGGTGGGTCAAAAAGCGAAATTACTCCCCAAATGCAAATAACAGCAAAATATAAAAATTCAGAACACATAATTGCATAACTAATGCCATCCATCATGCATAACCTCTGCTTTAATTTGGGTCTTGTGGGCAATGCGGTCTGTACCCCCCTCTCTCTCTCCATAAAGTCTTTATGTGTATTCTGCTAAGTCATGTTCCACAGATGATTAAAACCATTCAATTAATTCACAAGACACTTTTACTTCTGTCCTGTGTTCAGTCATGTGCAGCATCTAACAGAAACTTTGCTATATTGCACTCAGTTGTGCTTTTCTTTAAAATATTTTTTCTTTATTCTTATTTGAGTGTCCTGCTTTCTTACTGAATATATCATATACCAAACTGTACCAAAACTGTGGCCTTAAAGAGCCCCTATTTTGCATTATAAAAGGTCATATTTTGGTTTTGGGGTTCTCCAACAACAGGCTGATATGCATGCAAGGTCAAAAAACACTTTCATTGTCTTATAATATGCATTTAATTTTATCTAATTATCTCAACGACTCCCATATGATTCGTTCAGCGATTCATTTGTACTCAAACCCCTCCTTAGTGCGAAGCTAGTGTTGTGATTGGTTGACTGCGTTCAGCGTGTGATGGAGAGAAATACCCACCACGGCTATGAAGTAGCACACAGTGTATGTGAGAGCCCAGTGCAGGAATGCAGTTAAACACCAGCATATTACTCTACTCTTAAACCTAACACCAAGTAATAACAATGACACACATTTAGTATTAATCCACACAGTGGCAAAAGTTCAACTATTTTGAAAATTGACCATGTGCGTGTATGTGACTGTGTGCGTGTATGAACAGCTGATGGTGGCCATAGCAACAAGAAATGGCAGAGGATCGTGAGTTCAGAAATGCATTTAAATCGGTAAAGGAAGAAGCACGTTTTAAATGTGGTTTTGGACGCAATATGTGAATAGCCCCATGAAGCTTTAACCTGAGAGATACAGTACAAGCCCTGATCTATAATAGATAAGTGATTAAAAGCCGCGCTGCGCGATTGCAACTTATAACACACAATTAAACACATATTTTGCAAACTACACAAAACGAGGCAACAATTTTAATTACACTTACATGTTATGATCTGGAGGAAAAAGAAACTGGTTCATATGAACTGCAACAGTTACTGACAAAGTCCCTGTCAAAGTCTGACAAAATCCCATATATAATAGTCTCTGCTGTTCCTTCCTCTCATAGCGAACGGCCGACGAATCCCCAATGCAGCGTAGGTTACTGTATCAAAAATCAGAAAAATCACAGGAGCACACACAGCACACGGTTGGCTATACTGTGGCATTGTTGTGACAATGAACTTTAACCCTTTATTCCTCGCAGCCGAATCTCCATCTGTCAGTGATCGTCATCTTCGCGTCATGATCAGTCCCATGATCCCGCGCGCTCGCGCTAGTGTCTGAAGGTAAAGCGCGTTCACATTTTACCGGATGCGGTACTACATATTTGGTGATGTACTGTATCAACGTCGATGCGTTCAAGCAAAAGATCCGAACCCAACTCGATTCATTCATTCGACTCTGAGTCGGCTATTTCGTTAAAGAATCAATAGTTTTAAACACTGTGCACTTTCAGATTTAAACCTCAGCTGGATGTTTTCATTTACTTAGTGCTGTGTTACACACTGCATGGAAGGTCATTTTCAAAAACCCATAATAGGGGCTCTTTAATGATATGTGATATGAACCAAACAATGAGCAATCTGTACCACTGCACCTGTAAAAATAGTGAGTCAATCAAAATTTTGGGGTGAACTATCCCTTTAAGTTCAATTGTCAACATACAGTCAAGCCTGAAATTATTCATACCCCAGGGGGTATTGACTGTAGTTAAGGAAAGTGACCCCAAAAGCTTCATTAATGGCACACACATCTGCATACAGTTCATATATACAGAGTATAAACAGTATTTATCATGTCTTGGCCAAATATATGCTTTGCATCGATGTTAATCAATATATTTACACAATACAGATCATTATTATAAGACGAGAAATCACAGAATTATGGAAAAGTGTGTGCTTTGGGCAAAGAGGATTCTGTGTGATTCTTCGAAAAGAAAGCAGGAGGCTCTAGCTATTTGGTTTCTAGTAATCAAGATTATTGATTGGTGGGTGTAGATGCTTCAAGAGGTCTTTGTGCAAGAGAAGGGGGCATGCATATCCTTTGGGGCATTAGAGGTGTTTATTTCAGCAGCCTCTAAGACAATCCTTTCACTGAATGAGGTGACGAAAAGCTGTTTTTATTGCACTTACCCAATCAATGCTCCTCTGTGATAGTGTACAACCCCCAAAACAACAGCCTTAAAGCCCAGCTCGCTAAGAGCATGACCCAGCGGAGGCCAATTCCCAATCCCACAGCAACCCGTGCGAGCTTGTAAAGGGACGTGCCATTTTAGACTTAGGAATGGCCAATTAAGAGTCCAGTGCGGTGGGTGGGGGTGCGGGCATCCCATTAAGTGGATAAGGTTAATGAGTTATTTGTATGGTTGACGTCTTCTATGAGTTGGAAAGGTTAGGCGCCTCTACTCAGCTGCCCTTTGGAGTTGTGGTGAAAACTACCCCATTTACACACTCTCCCAAGCAACCATAATGAGGGTCACACCGGTCCATGTGTGTGACTGGAACAAACAAGCCGCTCAGAGCCAAACATAAAGTCCTACTTCCTCTAAACCGTGAACCACACTAGCAAAAAGACCTCTCTATATTAGAGCTGGGTGATATGATAACCTCACAAGCTGTCTCATATACTAATAACGATATATATATTTATACAACAGTTCTGTCTGGTTCCTGAATCTGATTGGCTGATAGCAGTGCGATATTGCCATGATAACAGCACTCATACAGCCTCTTCACTCCACATAGAGTGACAGCGGATCAATAAACTCACTACAGTTTGACAAATATCGCAGCTGTTGGACAACATAATGTACTTTTGAGGCTTTTTTAGTATGCAGTTTACTTATAAGGACAGTGCCTATTTTAAATATTTATAATTTCAGAGATTCAGCGCATTCGCAGCCATCAGCCTGTCATTGAGCAGAGCAAAGACAGTTGATGTTCCTCCACAAGATGGCGACAGAGACCGCATAATAAGTCCTTTGGGGAGAAAAACTCAGCGTAAATTTCAAACCACAGCTGATAAAATCATTCTAAAACAGGTAAGTGGCATTCTAAGTCGAACTCTCTCTTTTGTATTTTGTAGTGCTGTATTTATACCATAGTAATTTGGTAGTGTTTTCTTCGCGTTTGGCTTTTTCAGGGTTAAGTATTGTGATATCCTAAATGCAACAAAGAAATACTGGGAAATCTCTGTAGACTGAGATGGCATTTCATGCCGTTCAGCCTTATAATCTTAAAATGTGAGCAAAATCACCTGTTTTGTCATCACTTTTGACAATACGCTAGAGATTCATTTAAATACTAGTTCTAAAGTGATGTTGGTGAATGAGCAATGGTTTCTGCTGTTCTGACATCAGCTGCAGATGAGAATGAAAGGCGGATTTTTTATATACACGATTATGCCGTCGAACTGTTGTATAAACGCAATATCACAATTGTAGCAATGTGATATGGCTGTATATAGATGGGGGGCACTAAGGCACTCGGCCTGCAGCCTCGAGCCAGTGCCGATATACAGCCAATGCCGATATACAGCCATATCGCACTGCTACGAGTGTGATATTGCTCATATATATATATATATTAAAGTGTTTACTTTTTATTATTTTCAGGGCAAATGTTTGATTAAGAATGTAGAAAAATTATATTATTTCTATGAATATATATATATATTAATGAATGAATAAATGAATGAAACATAAGATATTGCTAAATAAAATGTGTATATACACGCAGAAATATACCATATACTTACAAGTGTGCAACTTTCTCTTCATTAAGTTATTCTCATTTTTGCCTTTAGTGTAATATTGTGCTCATCCAAATGATGAAAAAGTATTACCGTAAACAATGTATTTTGCAAAATCATGACATAAATGATAGAGCATAATATGAAACGATAGACTTTTTATTTTGTCAATACGATATACTGTATATTGTCATATCTCCCAGGCAGCCCTACTCTATATATGGTATAATATTTAAAACGTCAGTATCAGGATGCATTTCAGGTGAGCCCTAATAGCACGCAAACAACCCGAAATATCAAATGTATTAAGTGCTCAATGCAATATAGCCCAAAGAATGCAATACATGTAACATTAATCACAAGATATACTCATCATTGCCATCCAAGTGGAGCACTGATGTGATATTATTCAACTGAACAGAAGAACGACATGAGTGCGAAACAAAGCTATCCTTTTGTCAGGTCTCTTGTGTCAATGGGCAGCGGGTGCTTCTTAAGAGCAAGTATTGGACAAACACAAACAAATGAGGCAGCTTGCAGTGACTCAGTGCTCTAATGAACCACTGTATTGACTCACTGAATTTGTGCTCGGTCTAAAATGTCTATGTGGCTCCCAGCTGCCACTCTGAATACCAATTACTGTGTGCTTATAGAAGGAAGGTGGGGGGTTGGGGGTCTGGTGGGGTGGGCAAACACAGCTAGATCAGTACTGCCTTTACAGTCGGAAAGAGATGGTTGGCTGCTGAGAAAGGTTCAGTGAGAAAAGACACTAAAAAAGAAGAAGCGACGAGATAGTGTTTGCAGCTTCTGTGAAGAAGTTCTTTTGAAACAAGAACTGCTGTTTGACAAGCAGTCAGGATACAGAGCAGTTCAAGGCCATGTTGCCAATACATGGAAACCAGACACGTGGACATTGTGGGCATATAGTGCTTTTCACATTATCTTAAAGAGGTTTTACAGAAAATTGTGATGTTGATGTTTATAATATCTTAACACAGCTGATTCCAAACTTTTTCTCTTCCTCATTGAACCAAATTAAATAGATCCTCCTTTAGTAGAGAGCATATCAATTAAACAAATAATAATCAACTGCAACACATAAAGGCTGAAATAAAATACTGAAAGATATCATAATCATTTAAACGTCAAAACAGCAGCTAATGGATATGTTAAGGTTTCCCTAACCTGATTTCACCAAGTAGGACATGTTCCTGGACCAACATACGGTTATGTTGATATGTTGATCCTAGAACAACACTCCAATCAGCCAATCAGAATAAAGAGATACATTTACCGTTTATGTTAAGTTTAGGCTTACGGTTAGGTTTATGCACTTCTACATGAGTGTTATCCAACTATTATTCCCCTCTAAGTTTGGGAATAATTCCCAGTTATGGTTGAGTTTAGGGGTAGGGAATAGGTATGGATTACATTTTCGAACAAAAATGATGTTCCAGGATCAACATAGATGTTAATCCAGGACCGCATCGTACTTGGCAAAATCATGACGTGCGTTAATGTTTAGCAGGTCTCTAGATTAACATTTTGAGAGCAGTGGCACTGGTAACACTAGGTTCTACAAATGATGGCATCAAAACTTGATCTTTTCCCCCTTAAAAGTAGCCTAACTTTATGGGTTCCACTGTTATGAATGACCAAAAATAATCTGATCAATCTGACTATTTAATACATTACACATAATATATTTAAATACACTAATAACCTAATATTATATGAATATCCCACATTTCTTCCAGTGGTTCTGGTTTGTGTTATTACAATAAAAAAAACATGGCAATAGTGGGGGCGGTGTGGTGGCGCAGTGGGTAGCGCTGTCGCCTCACAGCAAGGTCGCGGATTTGAGCCTCGGCTGGGTGAGTTGGCATTTCTGTGTGGAGTTTGCATGTTCTCCCCGTGTCCGCGTGGGTTTCCTCCGGGTGCTCCGGTTTCCCCCACAGTCCAAAGACATGCACTATAGGTGAATTGGGTAAGCTAAATTGTCTGTAGTGTATGTGTGTGAATGGGATTGAATGGGTGTGTCCCAGTGATGGGTTGCAGCTGGAAGGGCATCCGCTGCGTAAAACATGTGCTGGATAAGTTGGCGGTTCATTCCACTGTGGCGACCCCAGATTAAAAAAGGGACTAAGCCAAAAAGAAAATGAATGAATGAATGAATGAATGAATGGCAATAGTGATTTATGCAAAGAAAAGCCTTCTAAACTGATTGCTGTCTTTTGTGGTTTGCGTTTGTTCTAGCTCTCAGAACACCTTTTTTTAAATTTAACCGAGTTGATGAATGGTCTGTGCAGCATGTGGATCAAATAAGTGCATTTTGTCCAACAGAATGTCAATGCTTATCAGTTTGGGAAATCAGTAATGCGACGATTTACTCGCATTAGTCTGGAACCCTGTTATGAGAGGAATAGCTGCAGACTTTGTGTTAATGATTTACAAGTAGTTACTGAATACAAATTTGAAGAACTTGTGAGCCCCACCTTTTAATACTGTGTAACCCATAGTTTGAAAACCCTTGTCCTGACATATACATGTCTTGTAATCACATTAAGATAAGCAATAATATAGTTTACATTTTGTGACTATGGAAACAATAAAGCAGAGCATACTCTACAACAGGGGTGCCCAAACTTTTTCTTATGAAGGGCCAAAAACCAAACTTGATTGAGGGCTGTGGGCCGAAGGTAAATACCAAACTGTATTACTTTAAAGTTTCCAGGAGTAATTTCCTAATTTATTTCCTAATATTTAAAAATGCAGTATAATTTTTAACATTTTATAATGAACTTATTACAGTAAAAACATAAACAATCCTATTAATAACAAAATGGAATGCAATGCTAAATACACTACGCTTTACACTTGCCTTTGCCTTGATTTGCTAGCTGTTTTGTGCATTGCCCTCTGTTGAGTGACAGTATTTACATTTTTAAAAATCAGATTCATTTCCAAAACAAAAGAAATTACAAAACAAACAAACAAAAGGTTACATTAAATTGGAAATGATGATCTCTCTCAAAGATATTCATCCCAACCACCTCCCCATTATTTTCCTTCTCTTCTCAAATGGGATGGTGGGCCAAATCAAAGATTAGCATGGGCCAATTTGGCCTGCGGGCCCTAGTTTGGGCATCTCTGCTCTACAAGATCTAGGTAGTCTCAGTAAGCCAGACCTCAGTTTGAAGGTCTGGGAACTTTGGCCTCTTTGAATGGTCAAGGACCACACGCAATGCTATATGACTGACAGGTTAACCAACCAATCACGTTTCGTTTTGTGCCGTGTCATGTTTGGAAACATCCTCCGAATAATAACCCGTCACACAATCGTACATAATTCATTCACAAACATCTTTAAAAGTTTACAACAATGACGAATCAATGTTCTAAATGATCTGCCAGCAAAACATATAGGAAATAAGTAGGACATATAGAGATTCATTCATTATTTTGATGAACCATTTCTATATAAAGATCAGAAAGACTCAAATGACAAATGACTGAGTGAAAGTTTTCTTTGTTGTATAAAAGCAAGGTTTTCATTGTATTTGTGAGTATCCACTAATAAAAAAGACACTTTACTGTTTTGAACAATGTCTTTCTCTTATTGTTATGACCAAATTGACAGAATATTTGAAGGTTTTTACCGCCGTTTGAAAAAAAAAACAAGAATATAAGCATTCGTGTTTGTCGACATCACAGGTTGAAGCATTTATGCAGTGAGTATTGCATACTTTTAATTAATAATACAGCATTTAAGTCAAACTGAAAAGTGCTTATCATCACAAAGTTATCCTCACAATAACAGACAGGTATGCGGGCAGTAAATCACAGATTCATGAATGTCTCAGAAGTTATATGTTTATTAATGAGCACTGTCATCAATAGAAACATTGCAGCTTTTTTATTCACTCAGACTTGTTCCCAGGCAGGCTGATTAAGATTGCTGCACACTTGACTTCAGGAAATCCTGTATATTTAAACCAATCAGAGGATGACTGAGAATCTGCTGAAGTGTTTCCAGAAAAGTGTGCCGTATGCATCAGACGTTTAGCCACATGTCCTTGGCCGGTGCTTGCGTGACGTCTGAGGCTGAGACTAGAATCTAGGTAATGTAAGATATAGTAGTATTCGTTGGAAATGAGTCCTACAATCAAAATTCAAATATAACATACACAAATAAAATGTCAAACATACCTTACATGAGAGCCTAGTTCAGGATTAGTCAGATATAAAATCAAACAGACACTGATTTAAAATTAAAAATATTAATTGGCCACTATAGTAAATGTTAAAACTGGCAAGTTTATAATGATGAAAAAGTATCATTTTATAGCAGATATTTTTATAAAGATTTTCCAAGTATGAGGACAGAAAACCACTCCTCTAGATGTAATATAATTGTATGTATATATTTATTTATTTTAAATGATTTGCAGCAATTGGTTCCTTTCGCTGTGCCTCTGCTGTTTAAATACTGTCGTCAGTGTAGCCGTGTCAGTGTAAGCCTGAATCAGACAGAAAATAAAGAGGACACAGCTGAACCTCATGCCTGCTCTCTAAAATAAAATCTGACAAGTGTCTTTCACATATATTTGGAATAAGCATGTGTAAGTAATATGAAACATTCACATATCTTTTGTAAGTTTGTTATTTGAGATGTAGAACGCACGGAAAGCGTCCGCATAGAGAGACACTGAAAGAAGCCGCATAGAGAGACTGTGAGTGATTGTGATTGTGAGTGTTTACAGGGGTTTGACGGATAAATATGAATTTGTAGCTAAACTGTTAGTGGTGTCAAACAGCATTTCCCATTGTTTATGTCTTTGTTTACGTCCTCGCTACAACATACCATTAATGCTAGAAATTATGCATGTAATAGATCAATTTTAGCAAATAAAAATACTTTTATATACAGGTTATATAACATTTTTAAATACATTTTAAATGTATTTTTAAATACAGGTTGTGGCTCACAATCCACAGCTTCTTCTATTATGGTTGGAGCTGTTCATTCTTTGAGGAGTTTTTAGATGATATCTTTATCTAAAAGATATTCATCTGCTATATATTTTTTAGAATTCTCTGGAACATAATTAAAATTAAATTGTAAGCTTTCTCTCTTTGTGTCATGTCCTTTGGAAGCCCAAATACAGAAACAGAAGAAGCTCTGTGGAAATAGCAGCGTTTGGATGGCATTTTAGCCTTCTCTGCTGTAACATTACAGCAACTCTGGCCACGCCCCTTCGCTGCACGGGGTGTATGCGCGTGGTGAATGTGCGTAACCTGAAGCGTTTGTGATCTCACTAGCCCGGATGTATTGTAGTCCCCAAACTTCATTCGCTGTAGGCTTTGCTAAGCTAACTCTTTAAAAGCCAATGTCTCCCTTTGCATTGAACTTTGAGTGTCTTACATTCAGAGATGTTGTTTATGTTCACACAGCTACATTACACATGAACTAAAGTTTAAAATATGATATTGTAGTGGACCACCCCTTTAATACATAGTTAGAAATAGGGTTCAGTACTGATTATTTAATCATTTTTATTTATGTATGTGAGTTTTGTGAAAACACAGAAAAGGTAACAGAAGCAAAAAAAAAAGGTGAATGGCACACTGTCATTCTGCCTAACATATCTTTCTATGTTCTGCAAAAACAATAGGTCATACAGGTTTAGACTGACAAGAGGACGAGAAAACAAAGACATTTTCTGGGATGAGAATTGCAAATCTTTTGATGTGTAATGAATTTTTTTTTTGATTTGTCAAATCTATTAAGTTGAAGCCTCACATAGAAGCAGACTGCTGGTTCTGTTTTTTTTTCCCAATAAAAAAAACATCAAGGAAACTCAGTCACTAATTTCTAATGAATCCATTTCCAGCGCTCTTAAAAATGAAGGCTCTTTATTGGCATTGATGGTTCTATAAAGAACATTTAACAAAGCACTCTTCATAGTGAAAAACGTTTGTATATAACAAAAACAGCAAACCATTTGATACAAATAACTCCTCAGGTGATCAGAAACAGCAGTATCAAAATTTAGACGACATCTACACAATCTGTCCATGTTTCAGCTACCTGTAGGTCCACATGGTCATTACATGTAGCATGTAAACAGCTCATTTAACACAGGTAATGGGCAATTTGAACAGGTTCCTCAAGAGTTGGTGGCTGGCTGCATTTCTCCTGACAACCCTAATGAGCATCCTCACATTCTGTACGATAGCACTAATTTGAGAAATTTCCAGCACAAAGACATAATTAGACAAACTAATTAGACGCAGTCTTCGCTGCACAGAGATCCTCTGCAGTTCAAGTTATCCGCCTACCTGGCGTGTTCTAAAATAGGCAAGAGCCGTCAAAAACATATATGTTAATTCTGCTCAGCAAGCACGCATTACACGGTGCGCACAAAAGCGTGTACACAACTGTAACATTGTGCTGAGGCTTTGTTCAGGGCTAACATGGTCCTCAAACACCTAATGGCTAGTGTATCCAACACATTAAACCATACATTCTGCACTGTTCGTTACGATCAAGTGTGAAAAGACGTAGCAATATGAATCTCTACGGAAGCATTAACCGAGAGTCAATAGCACACAGAAAGGACGTATGGATATTTAAGTCTCTGGAGAGTTAATTATTTATCGCAAATTGCCCCTAGAAGGGCTTTAAAAATGTGCCGTAGTAGGAAGAGGCTGAAATGAAGAGAGGCCATGGAAAGTGAGAAAGTGAGATAGGCTGGAGAGAATGAGATGTAATTGATTCCAAATGTGATGGAGGAAGTCACGGTCTCCAGAGAAATGTAGAGCTCATCGCAGCGGAAACGGCAGTGGAATGTGGCTCTATGAAAATTACAATTAAGACTCTGGCAGTATTAAATACTGTGCTAAACTAGACATTAACAGGGAAGAAATGTGATGACATGAAGCCCTCGGAGAACACAGAAGAGCATGAATATGTGATTTTGGGAACATTACAGCGGAAGTCTGAGATATGCAGTTCAACATTACAAATCTTGATTTACTGGATTAGGCTGGATTGATTTTAAATTTGCAGTTTTATGAAACGCAAGTTGCTTTGGAAAGTTCAAGGTGCCATAGAATGAAAATCTAGATATACAGTAGCTAGGCATTGCTGAATAATAAGAGTTTGGTACAAGGAAATGACAAACCGTGAGCCTCAGACACCACTGTATTCTCATTCTCATGTAAATCCCATAGCTTATTATTTCCTATGTAAGTGGGATTCTTGTTTTGAAAGAGAGACTGACATTATATAGCTCTCAGGTAATGCAACCAGGCATGGAGCATCTCATCTCATCATAGCTGTTGTTATAACACAAAATTCGGGAAAATTTATTTACTTTAAGTCCTGCTTGTGTTTTCATATACATTAAACCCATAAAATACAACTCTAAATTCATCTCTGTCAGTCCCTTTTGTCTTGTATAATTATAATTTAGCTTATATTTCATCCACAACACTTAACTCAGAAGCTGTTATTGACAGATAGCTCACTCACAAAAAAATTGGTCAAAATAAGAGTAAAAATTCTGTTGAAACTACACATGGTCTATTTTTATTAGCGTGTACATACAATTGAAACAAACCATTTGCTTTTTGTAAACTTTTGAGACATTTTGTGAAAGAATGATTTACTGATTGCACACCGGTGCAACTGTGGTGACTTTCTATGGCCTTAAACATGACGCTGCACAAAGTGGAACAATCTATAGTAAGTGTATTAGTAATAAAACTGCACCAACAGTTTGACAAATGAGTAGGAAAACGGTTCATCAAGAGTTTAGCATTATGAAACAGGTTAAGTAGCACTTCCCTGTGCTCATGAAAAGCCTGTTTCTGCATTTATGCAATGGCCGTATCTATCTTTGCTTACTCAAGTACTCAAATACACATACATTTCATTAAAAAATAAATAAATCAAAGTGGCGGCTCAGTGCATCTTCATTAAAGCACTGAACTGACAAATAAAGCAGGAATTAGTTTGTGCACTAGGCCTGAGTGTTGTTTTGTCTTGGCTTTTCCCATAAGCCCCATTCTTGTGTCTAAGCCCGAGAGGCAGCTGATTTAACATGCCTGCTTGTTTTCAAAAACAGAGCATTTCAAAAAACGAGTGGCACATGTGAGCAGCCTGTTCATCACTGGTATGGCAACATTTGTACTTTGGTTAAAAATGACTGTCCTTGCAAATACATGCATTCACTGTGTTCTGAAGAAAAGTGCATTGAATTAGATTTATGCTCTTAAAGGGATAGTTCATGCAAAAATTAAAAATCACAGTTCATTTGTTAAAAAACTATTTGAGTTTCTTTTTTATACAAAAGAAGATATTCTAAAAATTCAACCAATTGGCTTCCATAGTATTTTCGGTAAGACTTTATTTTGATGGTCCCTATTGCACATTTTGTTGGCTAAAAGTTGCATTGCAACTACATGCCAATTAATTCTCAGTAGACTGTCTTAATATCTGCTGATACAGCTCCTTCAACAGACTCCTTACTATAAGAAACTTTGCAAGTACATGTCAACTTACCCTAACCCTAACTTCAACCTAACAGTCTACTTACAATCGAATGAGAATTAGTTGGCATGTAGATGCAATGTAACTTAAATTCAACAAAATGCGTTAAAGGGACCATCAATATAAAGTGATACTGTATTTTTTTTTTCTACAATGGATGTTGATAGGTGCCATCAACCAGCATTCTTCAAAATACCTTCTTTTGTGTTCAACAGAAGAAACTCAGGTTTAAACCCACATGAGAGAGAATAAATGATGAGGTAGTTCATTTTGGGGTCAAATATCCCTTTAACGCTCTAAATAGGAAGGTAGGATGTAATAAAGTGTATTATAAAAAGGAATAGGCGGCATGGTGGCTGAGTGGTTAGCACTGTCGTCTCACAGCAAGTGGCTGGGTCAGTTGGCATTTCTGTGTGGATTTTGCATGTTCTCCCCCATGTTGGCATGGATTTCCTCTGGGTGTTCTGGTTCCCCCCACAATCCAAAGACATGTGCTGTAGGTGAATTGAATAAACTAAATTGTCCGTAGTGTATGTGTGTGAATGAGTGTGTATGGATGTTTCCCAGTACTGGATTGCAGCTGGAAGGGCATCCGCTGTGTAAAACAAATCCTGGATAAGTTGGCGGTTCATTCCGCTGTGGCGACCCCTGATAAATAAAGGGATTAAGCCGAAATAAATTGAATGAATGAATGATAAAAAGGAATATTTATTTGGTTTTATTTTTTAAGCAATGTATAAATGCCTTTAATTGGATAATCCAGAAAGTTCAAACTTAAATGAACTTAAGAACACTAGAATTGAAAGTAACTTCATCTCATTTAATTATTTTCTTTTTCTTGCTTAAAAAAAAAAGCAATATGCCTTAAACAGACAAATAAAAACATCAAATTGAGTTAAAACAAAAGATAAAGCACATTACAAACTAGCAATATGATATGAATATGATATGTGATATTCTGTACATACATAGATGAATTCTATATTCATTCTGCAGCGTTGCTCAGCAACTATAAACTATAATGTACCTGTTATGACAATCTACATTCTGGACATAATTTGCACAATATACCGAGACGCTGATATTTCTTTTTGAAAGTAAGCTAGTGAATTTGTTTCTTATTGAATTACAGTGAAACTATTCAAAGCAGTTAACTGTTCGACTAACAAAAATAACATGGATGCTAAAAATACAAGGACAAGCTTAATGTTAAAAAAGACTGACGGCCACCTTAAGCACAAGAAAAAAATGCCAGTCAGATGCACACTGAATTATTTCAGAATATTTGTGCTCATGTAAACGAAGTCAGTTATTTCTTAAGTGAAAGTAAGCGGCTGGAGGAATAAATCTGATGTGAAACATGAGATTTATAAGACCATTGTTAACCCAACAAATGTATTAATTAGTTGTTTTTTTAAGTTTTATTATTAGTCTATTATTCTTTACTTTAATGCTTCTTTTAATTTTTTCTTTATTGATTTTGTAGCTTCTTGTACTTATTGTACTGCTTTTAAAATATTGAATATACAGAGTAACAATTAATAATAATTATTATTATTAATAACTGTATATTTAATTGAAAAACAGCATTTATACTGCAGGTTGATCATCTTTTTTTACTATTGCACTAAAAAAATTATTAATTGGATTTACTTAATTTTTTTAAGGTAAGTGGTTGTAAACAATTTATATGGGCTGAATTTTTAACAAATAAAATTTTGTAATGTTCAACTTAATTTGTTTGTTTAAATTCAGCTTATATAAATCGTTTGCAACAATTTGCAATGAACCCTTTTTTTAGTGTTATTTTTGTTAAAGAAGAGTTTTCTTGTAAGAAATAGAAAGCAATCTATATTTTTTTTATTTTAAACAATTCATCCAAATTCATCAGATCCATATCTCAAAAAGCGCAATGTGAAATGAACCATGACTTTTATGATCGACTGAACCCCTAGCTGTCATAAAGGCCAATGCTTCTCATCAATAGTGATCAACAGATATCAATAATAGCATGTTGCTAAACCAAAAATGGGCTGCACGGTGGCGCAGTGGGTAGCACGTTCGCCTCACAGCAAGTCATTTGGCGTTTCTGTGTGAAGTTTGCATGTTCTCCCCGTGTTCGCGTGGGTTTCCTCTGGGTGCTCTGGTTTCCCCCACAAGTCCAAAGACATGTGCTATAGGTGAATTGGGTAGGCTAAATTGTCCATAGTGTATGTGTGTGAATGAGTGTGTATGGATGTTTCCCAGTGATGGGTTGCTTCTGGAAGGGCATCCGCTGCGTAAAACAAATGCTGGATAAGTTGGCGGTTCATTCCGCTGTGGCGACCCCAGATTAATAAAGGGACTAAGCCGAAAAGAAAATGAATGAATGAATGAATAAACCAAAAATGTAATACCACCCCCACCATCCCCCAAACATAAACCAATGAAGAACGCATACAATGCTGCCCTACATAAAATGTGGTAACTTACAGGGCTAGGTAGAATTTCAAACAGAATTGTTGTCACACTCAAAAAAATAACTCATTGGATGAACTCCATTAAATTGAGGGCAGGATTTCCATCCAATAAATTTGTTCAGCACCAACTAAAAAAAAATATTTACACAATTAAATGCAACTGAGTTGGTCCAACATGATTTTATCAAATAAAAGGTTAATTACATTTTAAGTCACCCACTGAAGCTGAGCAGGGCTGCACCCAGTCAAAACCTGGATGGGAGACCACATGGGAAAGCTAGGTTGCTGCCGGAAGTGATGTTAGTGAGGGACTATATACTGCTCAGTGAGCGCCGTCTTTCGGATGAGACGTTAAACCGAGGTCCTGACTCTCTGTGGTCTTTAAAAATCCCAGGATGTCCTTCGAAAAAAAAAGTAGGGGTTTAACCCTGGCATCCTGGCCAAATTTGCCCACTGGCCTCTGTCTATCATGGCCTCCTAACCATCCCCATATCATAATTGGTTTCATCACTCTGTCTCCTCTCCACCAATCAGCTGGTGTGTTCTGTGTGGTCTGGCGCAATATGGCTGCCATCGCATCATCCAGGTGGATGTTGCACACCAGTGGTGGATGAGGAGATTCCCCCCAATGTGTAAAGAAAGTGCTTTGAGTGTCCAGAAAAGTGCTATATATAAATGTAAGGAATTATTATTATTATTATTACATTTGTATTTTTATTTAACTTAAACTCAAAGGTCTGATAATATCATGTATGTCTATTATGTGTCGTACATTTCGAAGTCTCTTCGTTTTATTTGAAGTTATCCTAAATGAACTAAAAGATACATTTTTAAGCATATTTCATGAGTTATATATAAAGTTGATTGAGAACTTATTTTAGGACAGTTATTGCTCACTGAACAAATCAACAAACTGCATTTTTGCTAATTAAGCTGCCAACACCCAAAGCATGGGTGCTTCTGCAAGGTGGTAATCTCAAAACTCAAAGCATTACATGAAAATCTTCTAAATCTTCAAACTAAAGTGAAGATTAAACTGTAACAAGTCTTTCTATTAACTTTAAACACCTAAGATTACTTTTATTGTCAACATTTCCCTCTCTTAATTCAATCCCACGCAAAGTATGCCGGGAACTACAAATCCCCTAACCAGGTAGTTGGATCAACACAATTCCTTCATGTTGTCCCAACACAAAATGCTTAAGTTAACTTAAAGGGCACCTATGATGAAAATCATCTTTTTCAAGCTGTTTGGACAGAACTGTGTGTATGTATAGTGTGTCCACAGTCATATTGCGGTGATATAAAGAAAATAAGTCTCTTTTTTTAAATATCCTGACGTTAAAATAGCATCCAAATCCCTCCCATTTTGAGGCCGACCGCAACTTGACGTAGGAGTGCGGTTTCCCCGCCCACCGAATTGATTGACAGCTGCTTATTAACATGTCTCCGTAGTAACACGTATAATCATATCAACAAAACAGGACGTGCGCAAAGCAACCAGGAATAAAAGATCTGTTCAGTTCGCTAGGATCATCAATCATCATCAAATGTGATCAAGAGTGAGGTTTACAAGTTTAACACGTTTTTAAAAGTGCATGTTTGTAATGAATTACAGCAATTTACTTTAGCTTTACTTTATCACCACAGCCGCGTGTCAGTACTATTATAAAAAAAGACGCTTCAATCGCGGGTTGTGGACATTAGATCAGCTTTATTTTGTACATTAACATAACGGATATCCATACAGCAGTGGATATTAATGTGTATCCTGTCACATTTGCCGTGCAAAAACAGTGCAAAGCTAAACGCGTGCGCTGTGTGTGTGTGTGTGTGTGTGTGTGTGTGTGTGTGTGTGTGTGTGT
>CAIGQV010018344.1:6500568-6536179 GCA_903798115.1 Danio jaintianensis | reverse complement strand
TTTCGTGGGACTCAGACGGCTGCTCCGGCAGCACTGGGGAGTCGCACAGCTCTGCCATCCATTCATGGGGCTCAGAGAAAAAAAATCGTGAACTTGACTGTCGAGGATAGGCACGGAGCTTGAGTTTGGCTTTCCTCCTCTTGCTCTACTGGGATTCCTCCTCCTCCACAACCGAAATAGCGAAAGGAGAGCCCGACAACAAAAGGGCAAACTCCATGAATTCATACAGACTCCAGTCCTCCTCAAAAGTTGGCATCCTGGAACAAACTGAGTCTGAAAGTCCTCCCTGAAAAAACATCATCAACAGTAGATCATCGTAGCTGCTTCTCGGAGCCAAGTTCAAAAACTCTGTCACGTAATGCTCAACGGAGCTATTACCCTGACGGAGTCTGACTATCTCACCATCTGCTGGATCCATAATGGGCTCAGTCGTTCTGTCACGTTACCGGGAGGTATTGCAGACGGGACAAGAGATAGGATCCAAGTGCAATTTAATGGTAAGATCTTGTGCAAAAACAGGACATCCAGGAAGACAAAGTAACAAAATAACAATAAACAAAACAACAAACTATGATCAGGAACTGTGACATAACATAAGCAAAAAAAAAAACCAACAATACCATTCAAAAACAACAACTGAGAATAACAAATCAACAACAAACGACTGAGCAAAGACAAGACGGGTGCAGGGTGTATAAATAGTCCAAACAATGAGAAGTGATCGGATGCAGCTGCGTGTGTGATGAGTGGAAGTGGAAACCGGGTGTGTGTGGCGGAATGATGGGAATTGTAGTTCGTTATGATATGTAACTCACCAGCGATCTCTGAAGTCCTTGATCGCTGGTGAACATGACAGTAAGGGCATCCGCTGAGTAAAACATATGCTGGATAAGTTGGCGGTTCATTCCGCTGTGGCAACCCCTTATTAATAAAGGGACTAAGCCGAAGGAAAATGAATAAATGAACGAATGAATGAATGAGAACATCATACGTCTAAATGCACTGAAAACCTGACCAATGAAATAAACACAAAAGAAATATCAACATTTGTCATATATTTAATTTGCTTGAAATGTACCGCCTAATACAAGTTAACAGACCAAATCTTTAACATTACAGCATCACATCAAACCTTTATAAAAGAAGATAAGTGTGGAGCATGAAACACTGTTAAACTGCTCGTTTTTTGGTGATGTTTGAAGACAGCCTCTCTGACCCGATCCACCGCTTCAGTGGCAGATCCTGAAACCAGAGCCGGCCGAGAGACACAAAGACTCTAGTGTCACTGCAGTCCACTGATGATGGGGGGTTGGGTAATGAAAACGCCACCGAGCATACAATTAAAACCCCCAAGATGAAGCTAATGTCTGTAAAGCCTCTATAGATGCATTACATACAGTAAAATCTGTATTTTGGTTTTGTAAATGTTTTTGTTTTTTTTACCACAGTTGTTATGAATATACTGTATGTATTCAAAATAAATCTATAGAAGTGTGTTATCTACTATCGTGTGATACAAAACTACAGATACAGTCCATATGAATATGGTTTTACTACGCTGATTGTTGTATGAATTACAGTAGTTTAGAAATGAAGAGTGTTTAGTGAGTGCCATTACAATGTTTATGCTCTATCACCTTTAAAGACAACATACAGTACTCTAACATTAAAACCAAACTTAAAGCTAAACTGTTGAAATCAACTGTAAAAAAAATTATATCATTAGAATAATTCTTTGCTAAAGCAGCCATGCCATTTTAGCAACCATACCATTATTTCATAAGAATAACCAAGTTACTAAACAAGTTTACTACAGTACATCAGAAATATATCTGGATCTGGGTAGGATTGCACCAGCGTAAGTTCTTTCTTAAAGTGGAACGTAAAGTCCACACTAGGGGCTTAGTAACTACTAGCTAGTTTGTAACTAAATTTTTTCTTACTTCGGTTGCACCACATGTTCTTAAGGCAAACTGTAGTTAGTAAGTCATGCGTAGTTGCATTGAATGACGTAATTTCCAATAAAAAGCATTTAAATCGTTAAACTGTTTTAAAATTATGCAACTAATGCATCTATATGTAACTGTCCTATGAAAATGAAATTATGAATTACATTTTTATAGCACATTAAATTACAGTCAGTCACTAATAACAGATGACGCACACATCTGCATCGCGAGCTGTGAATGCACGCAAAATAACTTTAATTTTTTGAAGGGATAACTTGAAGAGAAAAGAGCAGGAAGAAAAACTCATGAAGAAATTCTCGTTTTAATTGATGGATACAAATAACAAAAAACACTCCTTGAATGCAAATTAAACTATTCTTTCATAAACCTAAAAAAATTTGAGATTTGGGAGGAAATTATGGCTGTGAGTAGAGGGAGATCTTTCTTCATTATTATCGTGAGCTCCTCAATGTAAACTAATCTCGCTGTCATCTCTTTTCTACCATTATACATGGTGGGAGCCTGCCGCAAATATTTAGTTGGAATGAAGCATTACATTTAAACTAAGTTCAGTGGTGCAACACAAAAATATTTAGTAATGTGTAAGTTGTAACTTAGTGTCCCTTAAGTCACAACTAGGCTACATTTTAACTTGCACACTGCTGGTGCAACCAGCCCCTGGTTACATAATTTGCTTAAAAATACATGCATTTTGATAAAACTGATTTGAGCCTCTGTGGAAGGAACCACACAGTAAATCTTTAATCACAATTTGGGTGAAAATGTATACAATTTTATGTTAAGTGAATTGTGTACATAGGTATGTTTTCCGAAAGTGTGGGTAGAGGGATGTTTCATTGTTAAGACTATTAATTGTCAAAACTGGCCATTGTGAACAACAGGCCAATAGCCAAAACATATTGGTCAACAAACATTCTTTTACTATAATTTTTATAATTATAATGAATTTTAAATTCATGATTTTATGACTAAAATACTAATAATACAGCTACTAATACGACTAATACTGTTAAGAATGTTGGAAACTGGTAATCACTGACTTGCATATTATTTGCTTATACTACTATTAATGTCAGTGATTACAGATTTCCTACATTCTTCAAAATATCTTCTTTTATGTTCAACAGGACAAAAAAAGTCAAGGGTGAGTAAATAATGAATAGAAATGTGTGTTGATTGCCAGAAACTGGAAGTATACAGCTATGCTGAAGGGATTGCCTAGGTTGTAATAGCATGAGAACCCACACTAAAAGTCAATAAGGAACCATTAGAAAATGTCCAAAGCACAGCAGAGGACATCATAGGGGCAGTTGTAGTATCCTGAGCATCATAAAAACAAAAAAGCTACAAGACTAGTTTACCTCAAACTGTTCTGAGACTATGATGCACTATGATGACCTAAAATGCTAATTATGCAGCTCTACTGAAGAGTTTAGAATGTTGGTGTCATGTTCACCAGCGATCAAGGACTTCAGAGATCGCTGGTGAACTACAAATCATCACAAACTACAATTCCCTTCATTCCGCCACACACACCCGGTTTCCACTTCCACTCATCACACACACAGCTGCATCCGATCACTACTCATTGTTTGGACTATTTATACACCCTGCACCCGTCTAGTCTTTGCTCAGTCGATGATTGTTAGTATGTTGTCTGGTTTATGTTGGTATTGATGGTATGTTTAGCTCATGTTTAAGTCATAGTTTCTGGTCATAGTTTGTTGTTTTGTTTATTTGTTATTCTCAGTCGTTGTTGTATGGTATGGTATAGTTTGTTATTTGCTCATGTTTTGTCTTAGTTCAAGTTTTGTTATTTTGTTACTTTGTTTGCACGATGTCCTGTTTTTGTATGACAACTCACCAATAAATGCACATGGATCCTACTCATCTTGTCCTGTCTGCAATACCTCCCAGTAACGTGACAGTTGGAAACTGGTAATCACTGACTTGCATATTATTTGCTTATACTACTATTAATGTCAATGATTACAGATTTCCTACATTCTTCAAAATATCATCTTTTATGTTTAACAGGACAAAAAAAAAAAACTCAAGTGTGAGTAAATAATGACAGAATTTTTGGGTGACTCTTTTTAACTTCAAGAACATGCTCTGGCAGTGTTAGAAACATTTCTAACAGTGAAGATAAATTTGGATTCCTAGCTACACATCAGTTGGTGATGTTTTCTTTTTAATTGCACAGCAGTTTTCTATCTCTACAAAAATGCAATTACAATCATATTTCATCAAGAGAAGGCCATTCACTTTGTGATTTTTGCCTATTGTTTCGATGAAATCAGCCATCGCATCGCACCTGCAGTCATCATGTATGTGAATCACCACACTGTTGACAACCCTCAGAGTCGCACATGGTTGGAATGTGATTTCATCAAAAGCTCTTGACCACACTACAGCCCAGCAATTTGCATGTAGCGTAAAACCATCACACCATTCACAATGAAAAAAAACAAAACACAGCTCCATCAAGAGCTACTCCAGCCGAACAGCTCTGCTTATTTCGATGTTCGCTTTCACACAAAATTATCACATCAGACAGAGATGTGTACAGTATAGTTAAACCAGTCACCGCCTTTTCAGTGTGCACACTACTTTTATATCATTTTAAATGTTAGGGAAACAAAGATGTGCACTTAGGCTTGTGCCAAGAATGAATAGAAATGTGTGTTGATTGCCAAACTGGAAGTTTACAGCTATGCTGAAGGGATTGCTTAGGTTGTAATAGCATGACAACCCACACCAAGTCAATAATAAAAAAAAAAGCCCAGCAGAGGACATCATAGGGGCAGTTGTAGTATCCTGAGCATCATAAAAACAAAAAAGCTACAAGACTAGTTTACCCCAAACTGTTCTGAGACTATGATGCACCATGATGACCTAAAATGCTAATTATGCAGCTGTACTGAAGAGTTCACTTACATGTACATTACACTGCACTAACATGAAAAAAGTGTTATGTACATTTGTATTTTTCAAAATGGAGCAGCACAGTGGCCCAGTAGGCTTCAGCGGATGTCATTGTCAGCTGAGTCTTTTCTGTGTTACAATAGTGCCACAAGGATCTGTCTTAGCCCCCTTCTTGTTTTCACTTTATATGATGGCGTTTGACATGGGGTAGGTTTTCATTGTCATGTGTTGATACTCAGCTATATATAAAACCTGGTGAAATTACAAAATAGCATGTTACAGACATAAAAGTATGTAATTTTCTTCTTTTAAATTCAGAGAAGATGGAAATGTTACACATAGGCATGGGACGATAACGGTTTCAAGGTTTACCGCGGTTTGGAAAAGTCAAGGTTTTAAAACTGCTAACATTTTTTGTTATACCTTTCCTAGGGTATATGTAAGGGTTTTAAAAAAAATTTAATGTGTTGTAAAGAAATCTGTGGTTTTGAAACTAATTAAGATAGCAGAAGTCAATGATTTATTTTAATTATTTAGCCAAAATATTATAAATCTGTTCTAAAAAATAAAATATATTGTGTTCAATGGGGGTTGTTGTTTTTACCCAGACATTTAAAAATAACTAATTCTAGAGCAGTAATCAGAATACCGTGATATTGTGAAACTGATATTTTTATCCAAGGTTATCATACCGTCAGAAACTTATACCAACCAACCCATGCCTAGTTACACATTGGACCAAAAACCTGTATAAAAAAAGCTTTGGGTATTGAGAGAAAACATAAAAGAAAGATAGGGAGAAGAACAATACCTATTTAAAAATAAATAAATAAATAAAAATTAACATTTAAGATCCTAAAAATACCATCCTTTTTTTCCATTTTTTTTTATATGTATATAGTTTAGGTAAATAAAAACAAGGTAGACTGGGTGCCACAATATGGGTTAAAAAAAACAACAACAACACATTATAACTAAAATTATAACTAAAAAAGGAACAACTCAGTTTATTTTATGTTTTCTTTTTGACTAATTACAAAACAATTATGAGTGTGTTGTTTTGATTGTTCTTATAATGTCCTTGAATCATTAATGTAACTTCAATATTTATTTATTTATGGACATTTTTTGTATTTTATAATTTCACTTATTTTTACAATCTCTGGATTCCGATGTTTGGTTGTTTTATGTAACCATTGTGGAAAACCCTTTATACTATACATCTGTATGTAAATTTGGAAACTGCAATAAAAACTAAATGAAGAAGAACAAAAAAAAAAAAAAGCTTTGGGAATATAATTTGAATCTGGTGGATGTACTGTTGCTTCATCCACATTTATAGAATTTAGTGTTTTATTAGACAGCAACTCAAACTCATATGTTGTTATAAAAACAGCCCTCTTCCACCTTAGTAACACTGGCAAGATATGAAATATGTTGTCTATTTCTGATGTCGAAAAGCTAGTGTAAGCATTCATGACCTCAAGACTGCATCATCGCAAAGCTCTATTAGCTGGTTGTCCGGCATCTTCAACAAACAAACTAGTTAGTGCAGAATTTTCTGTTAGAGTTGTCACCAGGTCAAGAAAATATGATCATATCACCCCAATTGTATCTTCTCTACACTGGCTACCTAATAAGTTATTGATTAGAAAATACAAATACTTACCAACAAGGCTTTAAATGATTTAGCTCCTGTGTACAGTGTTTTATCACAGAAAACAAACATCATGTTCTTTCTGGTTCATATTGCCATATTAAAGCAAATCCATGTTCATCTATGTATGAAATGTTAAGAACAGCAGCTACATATTTATTTCTCTATGTTTCTACCTCAGGATACCCTATAGTAAACAGAAATGATGCCAGCTCCCATATCTATCCAGTCTCTTTTTAAGATTTCAGAGGATGACAGGACCTGCGAGGACCTCATTAGATGCCACGTCTGAATCAAATTGTTCCTTAAATTGTAATCATGGTCAAAGAATCCTCTTGCATGAATACCATCATTACCTGCATGGTTGTATTATCTCAGAACTGTACATTTCTTCCAAATCACTTTACCATAAAGGGATAATTCACCCAAAACTGGTCTGAGTTTCTTTCTTCTTTTGAATACAAAGGAAGATATTTTGAAGAAAGCTGGAAACCTTTAACCATTGACTTCCGCAGTATTTGTTTTTCCTTTCCTGTGCTCAACAGAAGAAAGTAACTCAAAACAAGTTTATAACCACATAAGGGTGAGTAAATAGTCAAAATTTATGCTTTCTTTATGAAAAGCTGCTTTGGAAAGACATGTATTAGGGCTCCACTATATACAACATTGACACTGCAATGTGTGTATTCGCAACATGAGCACAGTTTGGAAGAGACACTACAAAGTTTGACCATAGTTGAGTGTAAGTTTATCATTTGCATGTGATGTGTTTTTATTACTTTGTAAGATTTAAGCTAATTTAAATCATTCATAAACAATAAATCATAACATTCATAGCTTTACCAATAAAGCTAAATTGTATTTAATTATTTATTTGATGAATACTTATGACAAATAAGTTCTTTTCATTGCCTTTAAAGTGAAATAACTGAACACACTTAGTAGGCTGAAAGAAATGCTCATTTTAGGAGAACATTTCAGACAGCATTTAGAGGTTTTTGCATCTAAACTCTTCATTTGTTTATTCATTTTTTATACCTGAAGACTGTTAGACTACCCAGAAAACTATAAAGCACCATTATTTCAAGTGTATCTTTGCTTTGTTGCATCTATCCATCTTGTAATTCCAATCCCAATAAATCTAAAATGAATGACAAATTCTTTCCAAATAAGACTGTTCAAGTCATCTGGTGAAATTGTATTCATATTGCAATATATATTGCAAAAAAACAAAATACCGCAATTCCATTTTTTCCCCACTATCATACAGCCTATAATATGTATCATGCACATACAAATAAATGTGAATTGAAATGGATTTTTTAATTGAAGTTGCATGTTGTCCCTGTGGGTGTCTGTTTGGGTTTCCCCCACAATTCAAAAACATGCAGCATAGGTGTATTGGAAGGAGATTCTGTTTGTTAGCCATGCAATGAACTGCCCATCTGTCCAGGCCTATGGCCTAAGTCACTGGGAAAGACTCCAACAACCCCATATAAAATTAAATTAATTATTGCAAACAATATCTGATTTAAACAGTAATGATTTGACAGTAAAAAATAAAACAATACAATTTGTTAATTATATCTATACAATTAATATATGTTAATATATTCCTAATGTTACATGCATACAGTGCCTATAGAAAACCATTACATTTTCTAATAGAAAATCTATAACTTTACGTATACACCCTGCTTTCTAAAGACCTTCAGGATAAAGTTGTAGAAAGGAGAAGGCTACAAAAACTTTTCAAAGGCTGGAATGTGTTTTGATTTCAGGCTGTATGACAAATATAGTAAATATTTCAAAGGAGTATGATGATTTTCTATAGGCACTGTATATAGAAAGAGAGTGGCGAGAGGCAAACTCAAGGTTATTTGAAATGTTTTATGGGAGTGGACATCCCCTGCAAGCTCTTTTATCATCATGCGAAATGTACTTTTTATCTCCCCAAAATGTTAAAAAAAATATTTAATAAAAATACAAATGAGTTGAATTTCCCATTAGTTGGTTGCAGCTGGAAGGGCATCCGCTGCGTAAAACATATGCTGGATAAGTTGGCGGTTCATTCCGCTGTGGTGACCCCTGATGAATAAAGGGACTAAGCTGAAGGAAAATGAATGAATGAAATAAGTTGAAGTAATGATGTTTTCAACAGAAGAACATACCTTCAATTTGCAACCTCTAAGCTCACATCAGGTCAGTGTTTAAAGGTTTATATTCATTAATAATAAGAAAAGACTTAGGAAAAAACTGACTGTTGCAAAGCATGGTCAATTATAGGACAATGTCCAATCAAAATGAATATATTGCAAAAGGCCAAAGATTAATTATTATTAATAAGTCTGTGATTTAATTCACAGGGGAGCTGAACTTTTGCCCCAGGTGAGGAGACAGTAGGGTGCCTTGAGCTCTCAGCATGAGGAGATCTCAGGAAGTCAGTACAAGCATGAAATAACAGAGGCCTGTGCACTGGCTTTGTCCCCCAGGAGTAGCCTGAGCTGTCTCCCCCTCCGGCCATGAAAAGCAATCAAAAAGCTGAATAATCTCCCATGGACCTCACCTCGCTGTTTAATTACAGCACAGACTCACCGCGGCAGACTGCCTCACTTAGCTTATCCACGGTCCAGAAGAAAGACATGCTGCAATATGACATTTACATAGGAAAACACAGCTGTTGAAAATTACATGTACTGAAGAGAAGTAGGATTTGACGAATCACATACCGATATGCAGTGTTTCCAATATGAACTATGCAAATGGTATATAGTAAAATGATTAATGGAGCTTTTTAAAGTGCATTGAGTTAGAGTGCATTGACCACCGGATTTAACCCTAGAATTAAAAGCTTGGTTTTGACCATATTTGGAACACTCATGAAGATTAATGAGCTCTGCAACTTGTGTCACTGCTTGACGTTCACACACATACACACACAGCATGATGTACTCTAAAATACACACATGAAAAAATATCATACTTCATTTGTCAATTTAGCCGCATGGTGGCTCAGTGGTTAGTGCAGTGACCTCACAGCAAGAAGGTTGCTGGTTCAAGTCCTGGCTGGGCCAGTTGGCATTTCTGTGTAGAGTTTGCATGTTCTCCCCGTGTTTGCGTGGGTTTCCTCCGGGTGCTCCGGTTTCCCCCACAGTCCAAAGACATGTGGTATAAGTGAATTAGATAAATTGGCTGTAATGTATGAGTGTGTGTGTGTGTGTGAATGTGAGTGTATGGGTGTTTCCCAGTACTGGGTTGCGGCTGGAAGGGCATCCGCTGCATAAAACATATGCTAGAATAGTTGGCGGTTCATTCCACTGTGGTGACCCCTGATAAATAAGGGACTAAGCCGAAGGAAAATAGATGGATGAATGAGTTGTCAATTTAAAAAAGAAAATTGAGTAGATTCCTTGTTAAATTAATCTTTTCAACTGAAGGGGTATAGAGGTTTAATTTAGCTAGAAGTGAATTAAATTAAATCAAAGTTTGCTCATAAGTTGTGCTATGAATGAAATATGCTAAATTATTAGTCATGCACCGAATATGATTTTCCATGGCCAAATCATATTTATTTTTACTAGCAAATTGGCCGATTTTATACCAATTTTTGTATTTTCCCTTTTTTTTTTACATAAAGCCAGAAAAAATGAGTATTTGAGCAACATGTTTATTTGCTTTATCACAGGCTGAATCTGCAATGATTTCAAATTAGAGGCAAATCTCAACTCTAATCATGATCCATAGATCGGATTGTATAACTTCAAAATATGGTGTGAAAAAATACCATAATCTGACTTTATGAAATTATGCTACATAAAACATACTGGCACAAACCTAAACCAGTAGACATGTTGGCTAAAAATGAAAATCCATTCTGCCGCGTATAGAACTGCTTGAGTAACAGCATTTCCTTGGTTACAGCTGTAAGCAAAGCAGCTGCTCTAGTCGTTTTTTAATATGCATTATACAGAGATCATTCATTCATTCATTTTTTTTTTTCGGCTTAGTCCCTTTATTATTCAGGGGTCGCCACAGCGGAATGAACCGCCAACTTATCCAGCATTTGTTTTATGCAGCGGATGCCCTTCCAGCTGCAACCCATCATGAGAAATATCCATACACTCTCATTCACACACATACACTACGGACAATTTAGCTTACCCAATTCACCTATACCGCATGTCTTCAGACTTGTGGGGGAAACCAGAGCACCCGGAGGAAACCCACGCGAACACGAGAAGAACATCCACACAGAAATGCCAACTGACTCAGCCGAGGCTTGAACCAGCGACCTTCTTGCTGTGAAGCGACATCGCTACCCACTGCACCGCACCACCCGATACAGAGATCATTTAAAAGAAAATACCATCTAAACTTTTATAATGATGCACGTTTCACTCATAAATGCCTTTAAAAATCCACACCACAACATTAAGGATTGTCCTACCAATACTTCACACATCATGAACAGCGCATATGCTGGTTTTTCAAACTGCCTACTAACTTAACTATAATCCACATATTAAATTATATAAACAGATGCACCATTATACTGAATGAAGCCCATGTTCATCAAGTATAGATTTTTACTCAAGCTTCAAAAATAAACCAAAGTGATCACCTAAATGAGCCGCAATGAAACACATACATGTTCCATACAGTATTTAATGTTGTAAGTATTAGGAAATTGAAGGAAGAATGAAGTAAATTAAGGTTAAAGTTTGTAATATTGACTTCATCTAGTGTATTTCTGTGCGTTTTCGGCTATGAATCCGGCTATCTGTCAGGATCATCAAGTCTCTCTCTGGGTGCATCTGTTCTCTCCATTCAGCTTCTCTGATCTCTGTTAAAATTTCCTTTATAGACTTTGTAGCATTAAGTTGCTACATTGTAGTTTGTATGCAAATATACAATAGATTTTAGCCGAACTGAAACAAAAATGTCTGGTTGTCGATTTTTTGCCTTTATAATAAAGGGTTTCTTAATTGTATCAACAAAAGGGGCCACCACAGATATATTTTATGGTTTTAATGCATATGAACACAGAGGCAGGAATTAATATTAACCTCTGCATAAACATGAGATTTTGAAGATTAATGGCAACCTTTCACTCCAGAAAAATGACAGTAAGAGCTGTGTGATATGACACGATGCATAAATGTGCATTAAACACTCATATTCAGCAGTTTACATGTGTCTGTTGCTTCATTACAAACAAATGTGGCAAATAGGAATGTAATGATTCACAGTGAGCCGGTTGAAAATCAATTCAAATATGTGACGATTCAAATAGGTAGAAATGTTGAATGAATCGCGATACATATTTTGAACAGAACGGGGCGCTGTATTTACAGGCGCAAGCTCGCTTTACCTGCACATCAGCGGCGAGCAAGAGGTGGAGCGGCAGACTGAAATGACAGCGGTGAGGTGCGCCAGACAAACACAAACTGTGTGCAAATACTACAAAAAGACACTTACATTAACAGACCAACGAATATGACGCAGTGAAAAACTACTGTCACAGACGTCTATACGCAAAAAGCTATTAATAGGCCAAACCACGCGGACCGGAGGATTGGCAGCTCTGCTTGCTCCGACGAGTGCTAACGCTACAGAGATCACACAGTGCATCAGTGTTTTCATAGCAAAAGTGTGAAGATGTTTTTCAGACTGAAAGAGAAAGTTGTGCTGTTACAGATCCAGGTATTAGACTCCTTTTCCCCCTATCTTTTTCAATTTAGTTGATGCAGCTTTTAGTAATTTGCTTATTATATTATATATTATAATCAGTATTTTATGCCAGTGGCCAGTCCCCAGGAGCAGAGGGGGCTTTTGACCACCTCTGTGCACACTGCTCTCTGGTTTAGGAAAGGCTTTCCTCTCCACACCAGCCATCTCAGACCGCAGTGAAAGAGTTTTTTCATCAGCAGGGGACATTGTAAATGTGCAAAGATCTCAGCTTATGCCAGAAAACATACAGTTGAAATCAGAATTATTAAACCCCCTTTGTAATTTTTTTTTCTTTTTTAAATATTTCCCAAATTATGTTTAACAGAGCAAGGAAATTTTTACAGTATGTCTGATAATATTTTTTCTTCTGGAGAAAGTCTTATTTATTTTATTTCGGCTAGAATAAAAGCAGTTTTTAATTTTTTAAAAACCATTTTAAGGTCAAGATTATTAGCCCCTTTAAGCTATATATTTTTTCAATAGTCTACAGAACAAACCATCATTATACAATAACTTGCCTAATTACCCTATCCTGCCTAGTTAACTTAATTAACCTAGTTAAGCCTTTAAATGTCACTTTAAGCTGTATAGAAGTGTCTTGAAAAATATCTAGTAAAATATTATTTACTGTCATCATGGCAAAGATAAAATAAATCAGTTATTAGAAATGAGTTATTAAAACTATTATGTTTAGAAATATGTTGAAAAAAAATCTTCTCTCCGTTAAACAGAAATTAGGGAAAAAATTGGGGCTAATAATTCAGGGGGTTTAATAATTCTGACTTCAACTGTAGATATTCTGATATTTCTTTTTTTTTTTAAATAGGTCAAATCCCAGCACAGTCACAGTTTAAGTTTGTTTTTATTAAAGAGCCTTCTTTAATTTGTATTGTTCATTTTTGGTTTGAAATTCGTTTTAAATTTGTAATTTAGCTGCACAGTCAAAGTTTTAGTTTGTTTATATTAAAAAGTTTTCTTTAGTTTGTATTATTCACTTTTTTATTTGGATTTAGTTTTAAAAATGAAAGGGCTCTTGTTCACCTTAATTTTGTCTCAAATAATTGTGTTAAAAAATCGTGATAAAATCATGTATTGTGAGATTAGTATCGGGAATCATATCACATCGTGAGTCAGGTGAATCATTACATCCCTAGTGGCAAATTTCACAATATACACATCAAACTATACACTCACAGGATTTAGATGAGAATGTGGAAACAGGTGTGTGAGACTCACTGTATGTCTTTCCATGTACTGAACTCTTTATTATTCAGCTATGCCTAGTTATATGCATATGTCTATTCTATGACACCTTAAAGTTTTCTAATAGCAGGCCAATGCATATTCTAATAACAAGACCAGTGTGAGGATAGTATTTAAAATTATAAACTGCATTATAGACAAGCTTATTGGTAGTTTATTGGCACAATAATCACTTAATCAGGCATAAATACTGATGCAGGAAATCTCAAAATACCAATTAATCATCCAATTAATCAGCCTTGGTCTTACAAATTTAAACATACTGTTTACTGTGACTCATCAAGGTACTGTAGGTTCTCACTACATAATCACTTAGCAAAACTGTTGTTGTAATGTGGCTAATAAGGGATTTTTCCTACTGCAGTAGCTTAGTTGTAAAGAAGCTTTCAGAAATCCCTCAGGCCAAGGACTTTCAATTAAAAGCACAAAACAATACGCTCACAACAACAGCGACAATGCTCACAGACAAACACAAATCAATGCAACTGAAGATCACAATGTTTTTTGAAGAGATGCATAAAAAACATAACAACGGGAAAAAATGAGTGAAATGAAAGGGACGCTCCATAGTGGAAGATTAAAACAAAATTCAGAACCAGAAATCGAATGTCTGGAATAAAGTTATTGGTGAAAAAATGGATGCATTTTAGCAGGGAAAACGTTGAACACAATTTCACAACATAATTTCTCTTGCAAAATGTGATTCTCCCCTGGTTCAAATACTTCACGATGCCATCTGGTCCCCTCAAAAAAAAACATTCATCCTTATAGCCATCGTCACAGAGTGCATTGTTGTGGCAACCATAGGAAAGAAAACCAGCAGACGGTATGACTAAACACTGGAAAAAAAAACGGGAAAAAAATAGCCCATTGATAGACTTGTGACTCAGTGTGTGAGCGGGACAGATTGGGCTGACATGGTCCTCAAAACAGTCAATGTATTCAATCGGAATGCATTTTTTAAAAACCTTTTATAAGACTACAAACAAACAGTTTTCATATGTGATCAAACCTGCACAAACTCATCAACTTAAACACATTCTATAATCCACCCAAATCTCCTGAGCACAGAAATCTCAAGCAGAACCTGGAAAATCACTGAAGGTCAGGAGTGGTCGCAAGGTTTTAAGGCCAAGGTGCCCAAAAATGGTCATTCACTGCTGATCAGGCATGAGTTTGTTCTTGAATTCTAAAGAATTTGAGAAAAAACACTAAATTTCCTTACTGTAACTGAATAATTACAGCTAATTAATTAACTATATTATGCATATTAATTAGACATACACATACTTTATTATTTATTTTTCAAAATTGATCTTATGAATCGTTTTTTCTATCTTTTTAGTAGAATGATCCAACACTTCGTCATATATTTGGTCACAAAGGGATAATTCACCCAAAAATGAAAATTCTGTCATTATTTGCTGTCATCTTTAACCTTAATAAGTTTCGTTCTTCTGCTGAACACAAAATAAGATATTTTGAAGAAAGCAAAAAAGGGTAACCACTGACTTCCATAGTATTTGTTCTTCCTTCTATGGAAGTTGATGGTTACAGGTTTTCATCTTTCTTCAAAATATTCAAAATTTAAATTTAAATTAAATTTTTATTTGTGTGTGAACTATCCCTATCAAATATGGTCAAAAATGCTTTTTATGTAGTTCTGAGTCTATTATTCACACAAATGTTTTAAACTATGATATGCACGCGTCCCTTAAGTAAGCAGTTCACTTCCATGATGTCCAAAGGAAGACGACAGTTTTTTTTACACTAGACTCCCAGTAAAACAACTAAAAAACGATGTTAAAATATAATGTAAATGTAGGATGCTCACTAGTATTTTGACACCATGATGTTCCTTCAGAAATCTGTTTATGTAAGCTGCTCTTGAAATCATGATGTTCCAAAAATGCTGTCAATGTAGGGAGCTCACTACAGTATGTCTTACGACACATGCCAAAAACCCCTTGGTTTCGAGACAAGTGTCAGAAGTGAGCAGGGTTTCACCAAGCCAAAAGTCGCATTACTACACACACTACGAATACCTCCTAATCACATCACGTAATATCAATGTTTACTATTTAAAAGCAGTGATGAAATGCATGCATATTGATAAAGTGTTGCGTTTTCATTCGTATATCACGCATAACAGCACGTCAGATCACTTACCCACTCTTGAAGCTGCCAAATAGTGGTTATTTCTTCTCGCCGAAAGCTTTTCGCCACATACCAGGTTAAATGTTGAAATAATTTCCCTTATCAGAGGCACTTGTGCATGTTTTCGCGCATCCCGGGCCTCCAGTCAGAGAGCAGGTGGACGCGCCTCCCGTCAGTGATGGAGAACAGCCCGCTGATTCTCTTTGCTCTATCGCTCCATCTCCAATGACAGCAGGACTGTGTCGTTAAAAAGCAGCACTCTTCAGCTCCAGCACGTCTCCATCTGTAAATCAGGTGCTGGATGCTGCCATTGTTCAGGCTGCTGGATGTCGGTGTGATGGGCGCAGTCTCGTAAGCGCGCTCGCTGCTCCCCTCGCGCGTCTCTCCGGCTCGTGAGAGTGCGCGCGCCCTCAGTGCTCCAGGCTCGTGACGTGTGTGTGAATGGGAGGTGCTACAGGTGAAGAGGCCAAAAAGTTAGCTTTTTTTCTTTTATCTAAATGGAGCGTTACCACAATCACAATGAATAAACACCGAAATATTACATATTTCTAAACTATGCAAATTACCCATCGTCTGATGTACATAACTGCATAATAACGCAAGTTTTAAGACAATTTGGTGATAAACTTTCAAATGTATTATTTTTGAAGTCAACTTCCATTCACCACAGCTGTATTTAACTGATCAAAAATAAAACCAGTACTATTTGTTTTCAATTTTTTATTTGAAGTAGGTTTTTGTTTATAAATATATATATTTTTATTTTATTCATTTGTTTGTTTAAAGGGTTTAGCAATATAAAGTTAAACCATCACTTTTTATCACTTTAGTGAATTCTTGCTTAAAGGAACACTCATTTACTAAGACCAACGGAAAATGAGAAGTTGCTATTTTCTAGGTCGATATGGCAAGGAACTATACTCTCATTTCTGCGTAATAATTAAGAAACTTTGCTGCCATACCATGGCTCCAGCAGGCACAATGATATTACGCAGCACCTGAAAATAGTCCCCAGCACCAAGCCCTACACTTACACCACCAGTTAGAATCATATCATTGCACCTGCTGCAGTCATGGTTAATGAAACACATCATTTAAAATGCATTAATGGTCATTATAATGCTTTATAAATGATGGAAATTAAAACATGATTTCACGGCAATTGTATTCAGGCACTACAAATTCTACATATTAAAACTCTAGTGAACAAAAAACGTAAAAAGAATAAATAAAAAATAAATAAAAAACTCTAGTAAACCCTTAGGGTGCACTCACACTATGCTATCCGAACCGTGGATCACTTCGGGTCCTAAGAAGACTTAATTCCTAGGGACCCTATTTATTATGACAATGGCAGCAAAGTTCCTTGATATTTCTTATTATTCTGGAATGAGAACATCGTTTCTAGTCATATCAGCCTAAAGAAAATAAAAAATGTCCAATTCAATTCAATGCTCTATGCTAAGCTAAGCTAAAAGTGCTCCTACCAGACCCGAAAATTGGCTGAATGGATTCAAAAATGGTAAAACTCAATTTTTTGATGTTGTAAAATGGAGATTATTTTCAAAAAAGCAGAGCGTTCCTTTAATAAAACCATTTATTTTTATGTTATTTCATATAGCATTTTAATCTAACATGTATACACACACAGGCCTGGAGTAAGGCTACTATCAGATTGATATAGGTTAATTTTTGCTGATGGTCAATGGTATCATTTAAATAAACTAATATTAAAAGCCAGAGATGAAATTCAGCCTGTGCTACTGAGCAAAGCAGCATATTTGAGGCGAGTGTTCAAACCTGCAGTTTGTATAAGTGTTGCTCTCCTGCTGCCTCCATTTCCATTGTGTGATTCCCAGCCTACGTAGAGACATTATCCTGGTAAACAGTGAAATATAGTCCTCATTAAGCTCTGATCTTTGGAAGCAGCACACACACATCACTATAGACATGGACATCTGTGGATGGTAAGGTTCATTTGGCCTTCCATCATAAACCAGCACAGCATACTGTACAAATGCTTCCACAATTAAATGACTTCAAATTTGCGTGTGACATGCTGCCAAATATTCTATAAGAAATGGAGAGGAAGCTGTTCTTCATCACAGTTTGTACTGAAAAATGAGTAGGAATCAACCAAGCTAATTTAGAAATGGTATTTTTTTTTTTGTTCTTTCATTTACTTGACAATTAACCATGAGAAAACTACACAACTTGACAAGCAAATCCTGTTCACGTCAACATGGACTGAAATACAAAAGTGTTCAAATGAGCTAATATGACCTTTGTTTTGAATTCAGTTTATTGTTTACTGTGTAGTTGTATTGTTTTGTTTTTTTACAGTATGATTGTATTGTTCTGTCGAGAAGGACAGAAAAGCAAAAGATGGGTATGTACATTGATTAAATCAACCAAGCACCAAAAGAAAAGAATAATTGACTGGGATATATTAATAATGTTTCATGTGTTTTAGTTAAGTCAGATAGTGATTTTCTACAAATTCTTGCTTTTTAGTCAGCAAGCATAACATACTAAATATGATTTTATTTTATTTTTTTAATATTTTTAACAAAATAAGATGTTTAATGAAGTACATGGTGGCATGGTGGCTCAGTGGTTAGCACTGTGGTCCCTGGTTTGAGTCCCGGCTGGGTCAGTTGGCCTTTCTGTGTGGTGTTTGCATGTTCTCCCTGTGTTCGAGTGGGTTTCCTCCGGGTGCTCTGGTTTCCCCCACAATCCAAGGACATGCGCTATAGGTGAACTGAATAAACTAAATTGGCCGTAGTGTATGAGTGTGTGTGTGAATGAGTGTGTATGGGTGTTTCCCAGTACTGGGTTGCGGCTGGAAGGGCATCCGCTGCTTAAAACATATGCTGGAATAGTTGGCGGTTTATTCTGCTGTGGCGACCTCTAAAATAGAGACTAAGCCGAAGGAAAATGAATGAATGAATGAAGTACTTTTTTTTTTTCTGCAGTCATTTTCTTTACATTTAACAAACCTAAACAAAAAATATCCCAACATAATAATAACAAACAAGTTTATAAATGTTCACAAAGCAAATTGATCTTTTTGCACAATATATTACTGTCAATAAAACTGGTCTGTCAGTCCTATTTCCAACAGCTTGTTTAACTAATGATGGATTATACAAAAGGATATTAATAAACACTGTATTATATAAACACTACATTAAAGGTGCTGTATGTAAGTTTTTGACTCTTCTAAAGCATAAAAATACCATAATATGTTTGCAGATATTTAAGAAACATGCCAAGTGAACATTCTTGTTTATCTGAAAAACAATGCTAAAGTCAGATATTCTGCTTTGAAAATGTCTGTTACGTGCTGGAAAGCTGTCTTTGTTTTGGTTATTTTAACCCGCCCAATGCCAGTTTAGCCAATTATATGTCAGCACCCCGGGTTGCCTTGGTGGAAAACCGTGTATTTGATTCATTCAGTCATGAAGGCTCTTAAAGTATGCGTCCGCGACCGAAATGTGACCTCCGGTGGACAGTAGCAGACTCCGAAACGAGACACAGATTCAGAGTTCCACATTAGGTTATTAATTATCAAATAATATAAATATTACAAACGTAAACATTAGGTGAGCAGGTTACATTTTAACCCTGTGTCCTAACAACACGCTATGTGACGAGATTTGCAGTGATAAGCAATTTGGCTGTTTGCACCAGACGAAACACGACAGAAAGTTTAAATCAGCCATTCAGAAGCACAGAATATGCACTCACTCACGAGATGGTAAGGTTTATGATCTAATTAATACATATTAAACCTGTTTAACATTTTTATATGTACATGCTGAATGATTGTTTGTTTTGTAACTTGGCTTGCACTGAGTCACATTTCTAAAGTTCAATTTCACACGGTTTATTTTATTTTCAAGATCTGAGGTGAATCCACTGTAGTATGGCAATAAATGTCATGTAAAATGCCATTCAAACTCAAATTATTAGCATTTAACACTGAATAAAGCACATGAGGTGTACCTGAGGTGATCATAGTTTATTCTGTTGTTCACCTGTGAGAAATAGAAGCCGTTTCTAAAACAGAAATTTCAGGTGTTGGTTAGGACAAAAACTCATTTTAGTATAGTAGTTCTATCACATGCCGTTGCTTTTAGTTAGAAAACGGTTCAAATCAGCCTTTAGGCTCGATATTCAGGTACACCCACGTCAATATGGCAACCTGCGCTTGCGTGTTTTGATCCAGGAGTGCAATACCTAGTTCAACCACTGGGTGTCAAACTTACATACTGCACCTTTAATAAACACAAAAGTAATGCAATAATAAAGCACACAATATGAGATTGACCAAATGTAATTACTAAAGAATTTTTCAATTTGTCCAAAGACAAACAGTAAAATTTCACCACCACTATAGCATTAAGGTTTAGACTATTATAATTGAGAGTGGTATTATACTGAGAATACTTCATCATCCTGGCAATGTAGGTGTTAGGACTGAAGAAGCTAATATTCATTTACACTGATGAGAAGATTGCTTTCTACTGAGAGATTTGAGATGCTTTCTGGGCTTTCCATGCCTCTTTTTCACCTCCCTTTTTTCATGTGTTCAGTACTTTTTCCCTGTGTCATTTCATTTTATTTATTACAAAACTAATTAGTTTTGTTTTGTTTGTATGCATGGATTTCTCTAGTTGTTACTGACAACTGGTAAAAATTTCACATCAACAGCAACTTTAGAAATGTGTTTTCTGAGATAAATAGTGACATGTTATCATCATTAGTCAATACTTATTTTACCTGCTATAGGTGGCACGGTGGCTAAGTGGTTAGCATGGTTGCTTCACAGCAAGAAAGTTGCTCGTTCGAGTCCCAGCTGAACCAGGAGGCCTGTAAAGTTTGCATGTTCTCCCTGTGTCCGAGTGGGTTTCCTCCGGGTGCTCCGGTTTCCCCCACAGTTCAAAGACATGCGGCATAGATGAACTGGATAACCTAAATTGGCATTAGTGTGTGAATTGGAGAGTGTGTGGGTGTTTCCCAGCTCTGAGGGGTAAGAAATTGGAAGTTCATCAGGCGACCCCTGATAAAGCAAGGAATAAGCTGAAGGAAACTGAGTATATAAAGTATATAGGTCCACGTACAGTTGAAGTCAAAATGATCAGCCCTCCTGTGAGTTTTTTTCTTTTTCAAATATTTCCCAAATGATGTTTAATAGAGCAAGGAATTTTTCCACAGTATTTGCTATAATATTTTTTCTTCAGGAGAAAGTCTTATTTGTTTTATTTCAGCTAGAATAAAAGTAATTTTTTATTTTTTTAAAACCATTTTAAGGTCAATATTATTAGCCCTCTTAAGCAATATTGTTTTTGATTGTCTACAGAACAAACCATCGTTATACAATGACTTGCCTAATTACCCTAACTTGCCTAATTAACCTAGTTAAGCCTTTAAATTGCACTTTAAGCTGAATAATAGTAGCTTGAAAAATATCTAGTAAAATATTATGTACTGTTATCATGGAAAAGATAAAAGAAATCATAAAAGATAAAAGAAAAAGTTATTAGAAATGAGTTCTTAAAACTATTATGTTTAGAAATGTGTTAAAACAATCTTCTTTCGGTTAAACAGAAATTGGGGAAAACTTCAACTGTATATACTGTATATTCACCAATATAGCAAAAGTAAAAGTTTGTGAACCCTTTGCAGAATCAAACACAGCTATTAAAAAAGGTTCAAATGGTCACTGATGCTCCAGAAGAAAATGCAATACATTAAGAGGCAGAGGTGAGGTGAAGGTAAATTTTACTTAATTTGTTCTCCAAGAAACATTAGAGAGTCTTCTGTTACTTACGAAGAGAAGTACAAAATGGAAAGGTCACTGCAGGAAAGAACGATGATACAAAGCTGTCATAGAAAAAAACCCATCCACCACACATAGTATTGAGAACCAAACTTTTGCACAGGGTAATTTTAATAACTTCAGCTGTTTTTGTCTTGAGAACTATATGCAAATATTTTGAATACAAAATGTCTTAGAACAGTGCTAAATAAAAAATAACATGCATTTTGTTTGATCTCTATCTTACACAAAAAATGTTGTGAGGCCACAACGTTTCAATGTTTCATGCTGACTTTAACATAAAACAGATTTGATTTTATTCATCTGCACTTGGATCAGCAAATGACATTTCCACTCAAGACTGCATTTGATTGGCCGCAATATTTCCTAGTGAGATTAACAATGATAATTTCCGCCCCCTATTTTTAAGTTTATAAGTCTATATTAAGTTTACTATGTTGGGCTCTTACTTTGAAAACAGGAAAGGAAGGGTGACTAAAGACAGCATATTTACATTGATTTCTATATGTTGCTAAGCAATTTGGACAGACGTTGAATGTCGAATAGTGCTGAGTGTGTGTATGCTATACACTCAATTCCGAGGCTGCATCCTTCAAAGGACACATTCGAAGGACTTTTGCATCATTGCGGCGCAACGAAGGTTGTCTCAATTTGAAGGATCCTTCAAATGCAGCTTACAAATACATTCTTTATTGGCCAGGTAAAGAAGGACACACCTTTGCAGCCTTGAATATCCCAAGATTTATTCCATGACAGGACATTTTTAAATGAAAAATTCTTTCGAAGGATACAACCTCTGAATTGAGACACAGCTAATGCTTCGAATTCTAAAAGACATGGTATGGCGCTTTGCGTCCGGTTTGCGATGGGCTTCTAAGAAGCAGGTCTCAGCCAGCATTCTGTTCACAGAACGTCAATATGCAAAATGGATTGTAAATTTTTTCAGCACCACCCCGAAGAAGCATAATGTCTGTTTGAATGTTTCTTTTGTAAGTTTAACATGTGAAATTTGCAGCATATGTTTATAATGAGGCAACAGACACATGTAAACGGCAGAATAGAAGTGTTCAATCCATGTTTATGCATTATTTCAAATCCCTCAGGACTTACTGCGGGCAGCCATGGTTAGAGAGTTGGACTTGTGATTGGAAGGCCGCAGGTTCGAGTCCTGGCTCCGGCAGGGATTGTCGGTGGTGGGAATGAATAAGCAGGGCTCTCGCCACCCTCAATCCCACGGCTGAACTGATCTCCCAATCAGTGCCGCAGCAATCGCTGCCCACTGCTCCAGGTGTGTGTTCACTGCTGTGTGTGTGCACTTCGATAGGTTAAATGCAGAGCACAAATTCCGAGTATGGGTCACCATACTTGGCCATGTCAAGACTTTCACTTACTGTAATTTCTCTGTATACTGTAATTTTTGAAAGGACACCGGTAAACGTTATAAAACATATGTGTATATTAATTTCTATCTGTTTTCTTATATGTTATGGCTTCAAAATACAACTCTAAATACATCTCTATCAGCAGAGAAGAGCTTATTAATATTCACAACCATTCCAAAAAGGGTTAGACCCAAACTGTTAACTCTAGGGGTAATTCCTTTGTTCATAAATGTAACAGCCCCTGTCTTGTCTCTGTGTTTATTTTCTGTTGTGCTCCTGTGTTCTCCTACAGTATGTCACACCTCATCACATTAGCTTACCCTTGTTTGTTATCTTGGTTATTGATTGTCTTTACCCCCTTGTTATCTCATTTGCTTGTTATCCCATTGTCTCCTTCTTTACCCCTGGGGCATCCGCGTGTTCTTTGTTTTGTTCAGTTTGATTATGTTTTTGGACAGTTAAATAAAATCCCTTTAAGCTGCATTTGGATTCTTCACCTCCTATTTCATTCCTCACACTACACGTTGGGCGTTACAATAAAAGTAAATAAACATTTAAAAAAAATTCTAAACTTTCTAGAGAATTTTTTTACTTACCTAAGTACATACCTACTATACTATATACTATAGAAAGTAAAGAACAATTTAGCTATAATGTTACCTTCATAAAGGTACAAATGGGCGTCTAAACTGTACCCTAAAGTGTTTTTAAGTACCTTCAAAAATACAAAAAGTACCTTTTGAAAAGGACAGATTTTGTACCTTAATTTTTGAGAGTGCACATGATCCGCTCTGTGCTATCATGTCTCTGGACCAGAGCATTATTTGAGTGTATGTGTGTGCGTGTGTGTGTGTGTGTGTGTGTGTGTGTGATGCGGCAGTTTGTGAGACATTGTGACACCAGAAATCATTTACCTCAATAAGAAGCATATTTAAACTGCTTGAATCATTCATCTCTATATAGTGCACTCTATAATGTGCCATTCACCATACAGAAATGGTAACTGTCAGTTTAAATGCCATAGTTGCCTGTATGTTGATTGTGTATGTGTGTGTGTGTGTGTCCAATGCATTTCCCCATTCCCTCATGGGGGTTGCTATAGATATACTGTAGCATCCCTGCTTTTCAGGCTTTCTCCACACATTGTTATGTCTAATAAAGGTAAAGGAATACAGATCAACACTGTCAACTTTATTAGTTTGTAATATATGAAAGAGTTTCGACAAACCATCTGTATGAATGCTGGGTTACATGTGAATATTGTGACCAATTTCAGCTGTCTCGTGGGGGCGGGATGCTTAAAATTCAAGTGAGCTTTTGATTGGTCAGATGATACATTGAGCAGCTAAAGGGCACGTCAATAGAATTATTGGTCCTTATTAGAGAAACTGTTCTGAAGTTTTGATTGCTTTTAAATGCAAATTTTGTCTTTGTTTTGGAGCACACTAGCTACTAGACAAACTTAAGACTGTTGATATAACGGCAAAATTATTTTCATTGTGGTTACAGGAGGAATTTAGGGACAAAACATGACAAATGTATATAAAAAATCATCTCTCTCTCTTAATATAAGTAAAAGACAAATATAAATCTGCTTCAGCTTTTCATGGCTTTAGTGGAATACAGAATAAGAGTGGAACACAGATTGATTTATTCAAATGACTAATAATTTGTTTGAGTTCAAATGGTATTAAAACGAAGCTTTATTTTCACTTTGTGATTATGGGAAAGTAATGTTTAATTAGTGATAGCTGGTTATCCTTTTTTAAGTAGGACAGTTCATTTTTACTTTTTGCCTCCTGGACATATTAGGATGTGACTTTGTGTCTGGAATAATTTGAGGTTTGGTTCTAGATTTTTAGATTTTTGGTTCTAGAGTTTTAACAGTAAAGTATGTTAAAAGTCATAAAAGTCAAGTCTCTCTCTCTCGCTCTCTCAAACTAAAAAAATCTCTATTGGCATGACAAATATTACAAATTTAACAATCAACAATCAACATTTTTAGAATAAAACAGTAATAATAATAGTAATAATAATCAGTAAATTCACAATGATTCAATTATAACCATAGTGTGTGAGTGTGTGTTTGCAAGCACATCACTGATGTTTTTATTGGTCTCCTCTCTCTTTTTGTGACAGGCATTAATGTATTATGCTGCTAGAAGGATACAATCTGTTTTTCCCAAAGTAAATATTGAACTTGTGTTTTATTGTCTAAGGGTAGAATGTTTCTCTGATGTGCTGATCGTTTGTGCAGGGGGTGAGGAAGTGTTCCTCTGTCTCCACCTCCGCCTGGGCACAGTGTGGTCAGATGCGGCTCTCTCTGGGTTGCCACCTCTGTCTGTATCGCCCCATTTCTACAGTCAGACTGTGAGCACCAGTCTGTATTTGGTCATTGTTGTTTGTAATTTACTGTCCTTTACTACACTCAGATATGTTGCTGTGGTATAATCTCTTTTTAGGTCTAAATAACATTTAAGTTTACATTGTTTTCCTACTGCTTCATTCCAATAAATCAGATACTCTTTTTTTCGTGCATTTATAATTTGATTGGGCTTAATTTTGTGGATGAGCATGTCAGGGTCCTGATAGTGCCTGCTGTCAGTCATATTTGTTGTGTTGGTTTGTGTTTGTAGCTTCAGGACCATCTGAATCAGGGGACTTTTTTCAATGTCCATTTCTTGGTTTTTAAGGGGTTTAAAATGATAAATCTCTCTCTCTATCTCTATATATGTGCAAAATAGGTGACACAGTGGCTCAGTGGTTAGCACTGTCGCCTCACAGCAAGAAGGTCGCTGGTTCGAGCCCCGGCTGAGTCAGTTGACATTTCTGTGTGGAGTTTGCATGTTCTCCCTGTGTTCGTGTGGGTGCTCCGGTTTCTCCCACAGTCCAAAGACATGCGCTATAGGTGAACTGAATAAGCTAAATTGGCCATAGTGTATGAGTGTGAATGCAAGATTGTATGGGTGTTTCCCAGTGCTGGGTTGCGGCTGGAAGGCTGCGTAAAACATATACTAGATAAGCGGTTCATTACACTGTGGCGACCCCGGATTAATAAAGGGACTAAGCCGAAGGAAAAGAAATAAATGAATGTGCAAAATAATTAGCCGTCTTGTAAAATTTTAATTATTTTTCAAATATTTTCCAAGTGATGTTTAACAGAGCAGTTAACCTAATTGACCTGTTTAGCCTTTAAATGAGCAATATCACAAGAGTAGCAGTGTGATGTGGCTGTATATCGGCACTGGTGGGAGGCATGCGTTGAGAGAGAGATCAATATTGAATATCACTTACCTGTTTAATAATGATTTGATCAGTTGTAGTTTAAAATTACGCTGTATTTGTCCTCCTCTTATGGCTTATTATGCGGTCTCTGTCGCCATCTTGTGGATGGACAACGTCAACCGTCTTTGCTCAGTATGACAGTCTAATGGCTGCCGACGCGCTGTCTCTCAGAAATGATAAATATTTTAAAATAGGCACTATCCTTATAAATAAACTGAGTGTCCTCTGCTCGTTGCTGTATGTTGGCAGAGTAATACACAAGGTCATCAATAGAAATGAGCCATTATGAATTTGATAATAAAACTATATCTGTGCTCTATGATGCTCTTTTGTTTACTGAATGAGCCAATATTTAAACAGTATTTGAACAAGATTTTGCTCTCTGGAAGGAAAATCTAATTTCAGGCGAACACAATACTAAATACACAGCTGAACATATGAATAGTACCTGATTACAATACACAATAATATCAAGCAAACTTGCCTTTTGCAATGCCCTGAGCAGTGGGAAGCTAAAAGCAGACCATGTTTCTTGCTTTTAATGAGAAGTCAAAAATGACTGTTACGCTGAAGCACATTAGGTTTAGCCTTGGTCACGTCCTCCCAAACCCCCAACTGAGTGCAAACAGGATTTGAGGATGGCCGCTCTAGTTAAGGCACTTGTAGATGCTGAGAGCCTCTTATTTCCTTTCAAACAACATAAAAGCTCGGCCAGGCTAAGACGTCTAAGTGGAGCCCAAAGAACGCACTCAGCCAGTTCTAGAATGTCAGGAAATCTCAACTGCTAATGCTAAAAATGTCCCAAAAATACCCTAGCGAAATTTGAATATGCCTATAATTTGCTCTGTGCTATATATTCCAGAGCAGCTGACTATTTTTCTGTAACAGGATGTATGCTTGAGTGAGGACATTAATGGGAACAGCTTGAACAGACGTAAAGCAGGACGTGTTATTTGCGCTGCTCGCACAAAAGCCGAGAGGGGGGCCTCATCAGGCTTTTATGCGCCCAGAGACGCCACAATGGAAAACCTGCAGATTCCATTCCAGAAAAACAACTGAATGTACGAGTGAGAATGTTCCGATTAAATGGCTCAACCTTAAAGAGAGTTCAGCTCATTTTAATGGGCCGATGCACATTTAAGAATAGTCTATAGGCTACATGAAAGACGCTTACATAAAATGACATATCGTCATGGCATAGAAAATATTACATTTAATGACTTAGCAGAGGGTTTTATCCAAAGCAACAAAAGAAGTTGTTGTTCAAATCAGATCTAATATATATATATACACATATATACCTGCAAACTACAGTAGTGTTCAAAGTATTAGGCACTTGTGTAAAAATGCCTTTTGCTTTCAGAAAACATTTTATTTATCAATTAACTTATATTAACTAAATCAAATCAACTTTTGGTATGACCACACTTGCATTTAAAACACTTGGTACACTTCACAATCTCACTGTATGATTATAATTAATGACACAAATATTCATTCGTTCATACATTCATTTTCTTTTCAGCTTAGTCCCTTTATTAATCTGGGGTCGCCACAGCGGATAGAACCGTCAACTTATCCAGCATATGTTTTATGCAGCGGATGCCCTTCCAGCTGCAACCCATCACTGGGAAACACCCATACACACTCATTCACATGCATACACTACGGACAATTTAGCTTATTCAATTCACCTATAGCGCATGTCTTCGGACTTGTGGGGGAAACCGGAGCACCCGGAGGAAACCCACGCGAACATGGGGAGAACATGCAAACTCCACACAGAAATGCCAACTGACCCAGCCGAGGCTTGAACCAGTGACCTTCTTGCTGTGAGGCAACAGTGCTACCCACTGTGCCACCATGCCACCCATGACACAAATAATGTTTGGAAATGTAAATTGATATTTCAAACTGACATGCTACAGACTTTTTTTATTTGGTGAAAATACTAGTGGACTTTTGCACAGTACTGTATATCCTTTTTTCATATTTATTTTCCTGTTTGGTTGTCTCTTTGGTACTTTGGATTTTTTGCTTTTGTACACTTGTATATATTCTTCACTTTGGACTGTTTTCCACCTGCCAGCACTGAAAATAAAACCCACTGTGCACTGGAGTGCTATTGAGTACACCATCATCTTGTACCCCCTGAACCCAGTTATTTCTTCTTTTAGTTTCTGCCCTGCTTCCCAAACTGGCCAGCGAGTTGTCTTACCTGGAGACTGTGCAGCCTGAAGCCATCTCCAAGTGCTTCTGGTTCCTTGCTTCATCATCCAGCCAGTTGTCACCCCTTTCTTCCTCTACCATACTGTTGGGACTGTTACGTCACCTCTTACTCTTGTCTTGTCAGTTTGTTAATAAATTCCACCCCCTGTTCACTCTGCATTTGGGTCCCTTCTCACTGATCCTGTCGTGTAATAATTCATTCGTAAAAAAGTGATTAATCTTCTATAATTTCTTTGGTCTTTGCCATGATGATGGTACATAATATTTTACAAGATACTAGTATATTCAGCTTAAAGCGCAATTAACTACACTTATCTATGTTCCACTCTTATTCTGGATTCCATGAAAAGCTGAAGCAGAATTATATTTCGCTTTTGTTTATATTAAAGGGGTGTCCAGAGTGTATTTTTAAGACTTGGTTGTGTTTATAAGATGCAAAGCAATGTGTGTTCATGCTTCATTTGTAGAAAATCACGTTGTTTTTTTCATATACCTTACTTTGATTATACACAGCTACTCAGCCAACATGAAAACGACTGTCATATTTCCTAGTTCCTCTGAAAGGCCCGCCCTCAAGAGGCTCTGATTGGTCAGCTAACATAATGTGCTGTGATTTGCGGATCGGCTCCACGTCACCAGGAAAAGCGTCACAGCCCTACAACCACGTGCTTTTGCGCTGTGTAAACACTGTCAGTCAAAGTAGCTGTTAGCTGTATCAGTTTGTGCCTGGATCAGACAGAAAATGACACAGAGGACACAGCTGAACCTCATGCCTGCTCTCTAAAATAAAATCTGACAAGTGTCTTTTACATATATTGGGAATAAGCATGTGTAAGTAATATGAAACTTTCACATATCTTTTGTGAGTTTGTTATTTAAGATGTAGAACACAGGGAAAGTGGCCGCATAGGGAGACACTGCAGTGCTGCTGAAGTTTGTGTGTTTACAGCGGTTTGACTGATAAATATAAATTTGTAGCTAAATTGTTAACGGTGCCAAACAGCGTTTCCTGTTGTTTACATCCTTATTTAAGTCCTCGCTACAACATTCCGTTAACGCTAGAAACTGTGCATGTAATTGATCAATTTTAACAAATAAAAATACTTACAGGTTGTGGCTCACAATCCACAGCTTCGTCGGTTGGAGCAGTTTTTAGTCGAATCCAGCACTGAACTGGGAGAGATTCTGGAAGCTGTCCTTTGTCAAATGCTACCTATATATTTTTTTTATAATTCTCTGGAACGTAATTAAAATTAAATTGTAAGCACTTCTCTCTTTGTGTCATGTCCTTTGGAAGCCCAAATACAGAAACAGAAGAAGCTCTGTGGAAATAGCAGCGTTCGAACGGCATTTCAGCTTTCTCTGCTACATTACAGCATTACAGCGCCTCTGGCCACGCCCCTTCGCTGCACGTGGTGTATGCGTGTGGTGAATGTGCGTAACCTGAAGCGTTTGTGATCTTACTAGCCCGGATGTATTTTTTTGTAGTCCCCAAACTTTGTTTGCTGTAGGCTTTGCTAAGCTAACTCTGTAAAAGCCAATGTCTCCCTTTGCATTGAACTTTGAGTGTCTTACATTCAGAGATGTTGTTTATGTTCACATAGCTACATTACACATGAACTAGTTTAGCATGTGATATCGTAGTGGACCACCCCTTTAAGAGAGAGAGAGGATTTTTTTGTATTAACATTTGTTATGTTTTGTCCTTAAATTCCTCCTGTAACCACAATGGAAATTCTTTTGGTGTTATATCAACATGTCTTAAGTAAAAAAAATCCATATTTTGTAATTCATGTTTTCATTCTTTACTTTTCCCCATTTATTTATGCTTTTGAATTGCATTATGGGACCTTTTAGATATTCCTTTTGAACTATCTTGGTCTTTTAACATTGAAAAGTTTGAAAAAGTAACTTTTATAGACATTTGGAATAGTTTAAAGTGATATATTGTCTGGGTTGGTGTTGTATATTACGGTACAAAAACCTTGTAATAAACTGCCAGCACATTTTCTGTTATTTTACACACTTTTTTTCTATATATAATTTTTTGTACATTATATTATTTCATCCTACTAAAGTGTCAATAAAAGTCACTGTTAAACTGTTGAAACAGTTGAATTTTCAACATCAAAAGTTGATATATGCCATCACAAGCCTATATATACGAGCAATACCACATTAGTAGCAGTGCAAAATGGCTGTATTTTGCCACTGGTAGGAGGCGTGCGTGTTTGCTACTCGTGTGATATTGAGTTTATACAACAGTTTGACGGCATAATCGTGTAAATAAAAAAGAAAATCAAACACGGAGAGTCTAAAAATCCTTTTGTATGAGGAACTACATTATTCCGCCATTCATTCACATCTGTGAAATGTGGCCTTCGGTGGACAGTAGCAGAATTTGAAATGAGACGCAAAGATTCAGAGTTCCACATGAGGTTATTAATTAGCAAATAATATAAATATTAAGAATGTAAACATTAGCTGAGCAGGTTACATTGTAACCCCGTGTCCCAACAACACGGTACATGATGTGATTTGCAGTGATAAGCAATTTGCTGTTTGCACCAGACGCAACACGACAGAAATTTAAATACAGCCATTCAGAAGCACAGAATATGCACTCACTCACGAAGTGGTAAGGTTTATAATCTAATTAATACATATTAAACCTCTTTAACATTATTAAATGTAGATGCTGAATCACTGATATGTGTTGGTTTGCATTATTTCACAGTTCTTAAGTTCAATTTCAAACGGTTTTAGTTTTAAGATCTGAGGTAAACTATCTGCTGCTGCTTTCAGTAGTATGGCAATAAATGTCATGTAAAATGGCATTCTATCTCACATTGTTAGCATTTAACACTGAATAACGCACATGAGGTGTACCTGAGGTAAACATTGTCAGTTTATCCTGTTGTTCAGCTGCAAGAAATAGAAACGGTTTCTAAAATATAAATTCCAGGTATTGGTTAGGACAATATTCCTTCTATCGTGTGCCACTGCTTTTATTAAGAAAACAATTTAAATCAGCCTTAAATCAGCGCTTAGGCTTGATAGTCAGGCTCACTGTTGGTCCTCAATCTGGCAACCTGCGCTTGCGTTAGTTTTGATCCAGGAATGCAATACCTAGTTCAACCACTTGCTGTCAAACTTACATACAGCACCTTTAACAAAACAAAAAACAACATTTTATAATTTTATAAAGTACACTCAAAAAATGACTTTTGTTGCTTGTTCAAACTACTTATTTAAAATGAGTTGACAACACAATTCAAACTGTTTTGGGACAAATTAATCATTTTATGTTCAATCCACTTAAATTTGTAAAAGCGATTAAGTTAAATTAATCGATTTGTGTTGGGACAACAAGTAGGAATTGTGTGGAACCCAGCATTTTTTTTTACAGTGCATTACAAAAGATAAATAAAATAATTGAACATAATTACTAAAGCTTCACTACAGATAAAAAAAAAGTGTTTAAAAATTTGCTTGTGTGACCCTGTGATGTTCGCTGGGACAGAACAGCCATCCTGCAGATTTTCTTGTTTAGTAGTCATGCTTTAATTTTGTAATTTCTGTAGTATTACATATATACTTCTTAGGGGGATGTAATATATACATAGCCAAATGATAAAATACTTTAGTAAATTATAGTAAATACTATGTTTTGGCGTCACGGTGGCGCAGTGGGTAGCATGATTGCCTCACATCAAGAAGGTCACTGGTTCGAGCCTCGGCTGGATCAGTTGGCATTTCTGTGTGGAGTTCGCATGTTCTCCCCGTGTTCGGGTGGGTTTCCTCCGGGTGCTCTGGTTTCCCCCACAGTCCAAAGACATGCGCTATAGGTGAATTGGGTAAGCTAAATTGTCTGTAGTGTATGCGTGTGAATAAGTGTGTATGGATGTTTCCCAGTGATGGGTTGCAGCTGGAAGGGCATATGCTGGATAAATTGACGGTTCATTCCGCTGTGGCGACCCCAGATTAATAAAGGGACTAAGCCGAAAAGAAAAGGAATGAATGAATGAATGAATTAATTATAGTGTTTTTGAACCATACTTGGGCGACGCGGTGGCGCAGTGGGTAGCACGTTCGCCTCACAGCAAGAAGGTCGCTGGTTCGAGCCTCGGCTGGGTCAGTTGGCATTTCTGTGTGGAGTTTGCATGTTCTCCCCGTGTTTCCTCCGGGTGCTCCGGTTTCCCCCACAAGTCCAAAGACATGCGGTATAGGTGAATTGGGTAAGCTAAAATTGTCCGTAGTGAATGAGTGTGTATGAATGTTTCCCAGTGATGGGTTGCAGCTGGAAGGGCATCCGCTGTGTAAAACATATGCTGGATAAGTTGGCGGTTCATCTGTGGCGACCCCAGGTTAATAAAGGGACTAAGCCGAAAAGAAAATGAATGAATGAACCATACTTAAGTGTATTATACTGTATATTATTTACAACTCGTTGTTAATGAATGGTACAACATACTGTAGTATTAACTATAGTGAACTGATAAACTGTAATAAATACTGTGGTGGTTTGTAATACAATATACCCTATAGTTCTAGAAAACAGTATTGGTTAACAGTGTTGGGGAAAGTTACTTTTGAAAGTAATGCATTACAATATTGAGCTACTCCCCAAAAAAGTAACTAGTTGCATTACTTAGTTACTTTTTATGGTAAGTAATGTGTTACGTTACTTTTGCGTTACTTTTTATTACCAGGATGAGTCACTTTCAGAACTTGTTTTTTCTTTCTTTTTTAATAGAAGAGTTCTGCAATTAACAAAGCACTGTATAACCTACACCTACATTTACCTTTAAATAAACGAATAAAATAAAAGAAAATAAAAACGAAATAAATAACTAGTAAATAAAATATTTTAGGAAAAAAGTTTAAAGCAACGTGTTTGCTACGTTTGTACTATTTGTCTTAAGTAAAATCACTGTCCATTGAGACAAAATAATGAACACATTCTCTCATTGACTGCGTGATTCATTGTGTCTAATTTTAATTCAGCAATTTATTTTTTAAAAGCTAATTAAACAAAAAAGTAACGCGTTACATTTTCAAAAAAATAACTCAAATATTACTTATTTTAAAAATTTTTATACTTTACTCGTTACTTAGAAAAGTAATATTATTACGTAACTCACATTACTTGTAATGCGTTACCCCCAACACTGTTGGTTACAATTTTTTATATTATTATTTGTTGTGTTACCATAGCGACTATAGAATTACTTATTAATTCAACATAGAATTACAGATTAATTCAAGTACTTCACTATAATATAATTCAAAAACACTACAGTATTTTTTTGTTACACATATTTATTGGTACTTTTAGTGCACCTGTAAATGGGACAACCTGCTTATTAATTATGCTAACATAAGGCATGAGATGCTTTCTTAATTTATTTATTATACACTTATACAATCAAATTAATAGCAGACATTAACAATGTGATTGATGTGGTCTGGAACTGGTCATATTTGAGCACGCTGTATTTACTGTACCTGTATGAACAATCTCAAACATGAATGAATGAGCAGCATTTTTCTAATATTTTCTACACAATTCAAGGTCTAAAAACATATTATAAAACAATGACTTGCAGCTTTTGAATGACTTCCACTGCCACATTGCTGTAACATATGAATCCTAAAAATCTTAGTAAAAATTTCAGTCAATTACTTTTACAAACCCATTACGACGACTTGAAGGAAACGCATGCCCTCAGACACTCGATGTAGTCATTTATTTAATACAAGTTAAATGTACATTCACGCTTAGATTTGGTATAAATTAATGTTGGTTAACTTGGAGACGTCAAAGGTGCCAGTGTTCACAATTCCATATTTGTCCACACTTAACAAGCTTCAAAAGACAAAATATCTATCTGATGATATGTGCACTCTATACAATGTGCTTCTCTGCACTTTGAATCAAAAATATTGCATTAGTAATATATACAAACCCATAATAAAAACAGCTTACAAGAGTTCCAGATGAAACCGATGCATCTTTTTAAAACAAGTTCAAATCACCATGATAACATGAAGATAAAGGCATCACATTGGCCTATGAGTATATGGAGGAGTCACAGGAGAGGAAAGATAAGCCCATCAATAATATTCTAGCAGTCCAGTGACCAGCCATGGACATCTACGGGATGTTTTGAAAGGCTGGCAGGTGGTTTCTGAAGCAGGTCTGGACAGGACTCAGCATGAGCAGTTCCCGCAGCCCTTCACACTGTTCATGATCTCCTCCTGCAGCTTCTTGCGCTCCTCTTCTTTCTGCGACACGCGCTCGGGCACAGGCTCGGGCTTGCTTCCGTTACTCAGAATTCGGCTGTTTTGTGTATTCCACAGGTTGGCATACAGGCTGCCTGGTGTGTCCAGGAGAGTTTGATGATTTCCACGCTCCGCCACCTTCCCCTGAGTCACACAGATGAGAGGAGTGAGGAGGAGTTGGATGAGAAAGGACAGGTAGAAAGGAAGAGAATCTGCGTCATGTTGTCACAAAATGAATAATGGAGTCTTTCAGATATTTCAAGCTAATTATACCTTAAATGTATACCTTTAATTTTAATTACTTTTCCCACAAATAAAGCTACTTGGAATTAGGGGTGTGCTATATCATACCCATAACAACCACAGAACTGCATCTCGATGCATTGACAATGATATGATACATTAAAGATACATATGAACCACTTACCGATGATTTTTGGACATGTTACTTAAAGAAAAGTAATTATAGTTACTTCTCACAAATAGTAATGGAGTTATTAATTGAATTACATCATAATAAATGTAACTAATTTCCTGGAAAAGTAACGATTGAGTTACTTTTGAATTCAGCCATTGGAATCTTTTTGGTCTCATTCACTTCCATTGATTTCAAGATATTAAAAACAGCTCGTTATGCTGCTTGATGTTGCAAACTGATCTTTTCTTATTGTATTATTCTACCTTTTTAAGTATAATCATAAACAGTTGTTTGTAGAGCAAGTAGTTTGACTGTTTTCTGGTGTTTATTATTCCTAGTCATCAGAATTTCAGTTAAAAGTTCTAAAGCAATCGCAAAAACGAGCACACTTCCACATTGCAGAATAAGGTAAATACTATCTATCTATCTATCTATCTATCTATCTATCTATCTATCTATCTA
>CAIGQV010018344.1:6489808-6500558 GCA_903798115.1 Danio jaintianensis | reverse complement strand
CTATCTATCTATCTATCTATCTATCTATCTATCTATCTATCTATCTATCTATCTATCTATCTATCTATCTATCTATCTATCTATCTATCTATCTATCTATCTATCTATCTATCTATCTATCTATCAAATATACAAATAACATTGACATCTTTGTGGTTGACACATCACGGTAGTAACAGAATTTGACAATTACATAAGATACTGTACATAACAACCTATTTCTTTCAACAAATCTTCTAATGTTCATTCATGTTTTAATCTTTGTATAGCTGTAGTACATCAATTTCGCGTCCACCATGATTATTGCAGATTACTAACTCTCTCGCTCTTACAGTGTGACCAAACTCCTGGCTTCATTCATGGCAAGCTGATGATATGAAAATATAATTGTAAAGTACTTCATCAAAATATACTGACATGATTGACTTGTATTGCTACTACTGATTATTTCCATGTGTCAGAACAATATGAAACTAGTTTTTGCTGCTTTAAAGCAGTGGCTCCGTCTACCCCTATGAAAGTGCCACCTGCGTTTTAAGCCAATCATTATCAGTTATGTGGTTGTCCCACCGCTACGCACTCCAATCATTATCAGTTATGTGTCCCACTCACACACCGCAGAGCAGGCTGACAGAGAGAGTCAGATGAAAACCGCAGCAGTGAGCTCAATTGCAAATTATATATCTATTACGCAACAATGCATTTTATTGTCAGTAATGGTAAAAGCATTGTAACAGGGGAAGCAGTAATTAGTCGTTACTGAAAAAAGTTATACGTTAGTAATGCCAGTTATTTATAACCCTGTTATTCCCATTACTGCTACCAATACCATACCATTCATACTTATCACAATGCAGTACGATCCGATATCAACTCAATTTGATTCAACACAATGTGATTAAATACAATTGAAAAAAAAAAATTCTATTTGGTTATGACAGCTAGCTAAACAAACAGCAGAACATTAGAACATCACAATCTAAAACTGCTCTTTGAAGCATTAATATCAGTAAAAGTTAAAATCACTAAATAAAAAAGAAATTAAAGAAAATAAAGAGTAAAATGGGCGACACAGTGGCTCAGCGGTTAGCACTGTTGCCTCACAGCAAGAAGGTCGCTGGTTCGAGTCCCGGCTGGGTCAGTTGGCATTTCTGTGTGGAGTTTGCATGTTCTCCCCATGTTTCTGTGGGTTTCCTCCGGGTGCTCCGGTTTCCCCCACAAGTCCAAAGACATGCGCTATAGGTGAATTGAATAAACTAAATTGGCCGTAGTGTATGTGTGTGAATGAGTGTGTTGGGATGTTTCCCAGTACTGGGTTGCAGCTGGAAGGGCATCCGCTGTGTAAAACATATGCTGGATAAGTTGGTGGTTCATTCCGCTGTGGCAACCCCTGATGAATAAAGGGACTAAGCCAAAGGAAAATGAATGAATGAAAGAGTAAAGTTTACCACAAACTTAATGTGGTTATTAAATGTAACTTAATAAAGTGTGTTGCTTTTCCGAAATCAAAATGCAGAAGAGAGAAGCACTTTTGTCAAAACACTGCTTACGATTGACTGGTGATGAATTATTCCAATGTTTGCTTTATGGGGTTTTTATATTAATATGTTGCAGGGCAGGGCAGTCAAATGCTAATTAACTCATGGGATGAATTGGAGAGAACGTCCTCTTGTGTGGGGGTGAATTTGTTAAGCAGTTAGCTTGCTCACAACTACAACATTAGCCATGCTATCCATAATATAACTTACAAGATCAGATTTTTTGGTGGTGTGTTTTTTTTTTGTGCGTGTGAAATTAATAAATGTTTTTATGTGCTGATTAATTAACTGAAATTAATCATACAAATATTGGCTGAGAAATGTACTCCCTCCAAATAACATTTAAAATTATGTTTAATAAAGATTGAAATGATATTACAAAAAAAGGGATTTTAATAGCATTTATTACCAGATTTATTACCATTTATGAAACAAACCATAACACTTATGGTACCGCTCAGTGTAGAGTAGGGGTGTAACGTTACACAAAATTCACAGTTTGGAACTTAAATCCCTTTTTACATAATGGTTCGGTTCATTTTCAGTAAAGTAAGGGAGAAGAAATACAAACCTTAAAAATGCTCAATTTTTATTATTATTAATATCAACTATTAATTAGGCCTGTCACAATATCTGTTTGTTGTTGTACGATATATTGCACCAAAATATATTGCGATAAATTATATTATTGTCATTTTAAGACCATATTATGCCACTCATTATATAATGCAGGAATGACAATATAATATTATTACAATAATATATCAAGTACACTCTTCCAAAGACTATATTTTATTTAATAAGAATATTTCATTTAATTATAGTCATTTTAATAATTAGGCATTGGAATCAGAATGTGAAAACGCATATCCTAAATAAATAATAATAAATGTTAACAAAAAAGTTCAAGGTATAAAGTAACCGAGGCTGCGATATCTGCTACCAGATCTATTTTGTGGGTCAGACAACCACATGAAAATATACTAAAGTAATTTATAGTAAATACTATAGTGTTTTTTAACCATACTGACACTGACACCTCCAATAGAGATAGAGAGGTTGCACAAGCAGCTAAAGTGTTGCAAGAATTGGTTTTTATGTATGGGCAATATATATTGCATCACCAAAAATGATTGAGGTCATGTCCTTGTGTTGTGCGATAAGTCGATATAATAATTACTGTGACAGGCCTACTATTAATATCAATAGATTAAAACTATTTTAAATAAAACGACCTCTAACTTTAACTAAAAATTAAATGTATAGAAACAGAACACAGTTAGAATAGAATTTCTTCAAGTGAAATAATTCTCAAATAAATTCAATAAAATATAAAAATTATGTATTCTCCTTTTAATAATATAAAAAATATATTCAAATCAGGAATGCCTAACATGAACTAATACAAAAATATTTCAGTCATCCAAGAAAAAAAAAAAAAAAAAAAAGCTATTTATTAAATATTTTCTCCATGGATAAAATAATTCTGCAATACATATTAGTTATAATTGCATTTAGGTTGTCAACAAGCAGGCTCCTTTATAAGCTGCTTATATTTTCATATTAGTTTTTCTTTGTTCTGTTTAAAAAAAAAAACACGCAAAAAAAAGCAAATTCTAAATATAAATTAAGGCAAACTCATATGTTCATATGCAGAAATATGTTTGTCAATACAGTGTTGCTCTGCTCACTGACGAGTACAGAATCAAAAACTGTGCATTTACATCCAGCAGTGCCACTCCTATGTACGTATGTTTACTTGTCTACATTTGATTTTACAATAATAACAAAGCTGTGATGTCAAGCAATGATACATAATTATGTGTGTGTCAGCGGCTCAGATGCGCTCACAGACACAGATACAATGTTGAAACAGCTTAAAATCCTCTGTGATTTTGGTCATAAAGACAAGAACAGACAGAAGCTGAGGGCTATAGTGTACTGTATGTGCAAATTGCTCAAATAAAAGAAGGAATGCAGAAGAATAAAAGAGTGACAGAGGTGGTCAGTTACTTAAAATGTCCATGTAGGAACTCAGATTTGAACTATGTTTGTTCCGCATGTTAAACAGTATTGCATTTAGAACTGTTTAGTGCACCAAACTAAAAGTCCTGAACTGAAATCGTATGATACAAATACGTGAAACATATTTTAATTTAATTTTTTTCCCAAAAAAAATATTCCCCAAGTGATGTTCAACAGTGCATGGGCATTTTTAAAGCATTTTCTATTATATTTTCCTTCTGAAGAAAGTCTTCAAGTTACTTTTGATTTGGCTGGAATAAAAACAAATATATGGATAGTACATATTTAGTAAGGTCAATATTATTACACTGACAGCATATGTTTTTAGGTCATTGTAACTTATTAAACGAAGTTAATCATGTTCTAACTTAATTTTAGTTAAAGTTACGCAAGCTGGTTTAAGTCAGTTCAACATAATATAATTCAATGGACTCATAAGATTAATTTGATTCAGCTAAAAATTTAAGGTAACCAGGATTATTTTTTTTTTTTACAGTGTAGCTACCAATATATATATATTTTTTTGATTGGCTAGTGAAAAAAAAAAAAGTATCTTGTCCAATGACTTTCCTAATTAACCTGGTTAAGCCTCTAAATTACACTTTAAGCTGAATACTAGTATCTTCCAAAATAACCAGTAAATTATTATGTACTGTCATGGTAAAGACAAACGAAATTAGTGATTAGGAATAAGTTAATAAATCAGGTTTACAAATCGTATACTAATTTCTTTTTGTTTGTCTGTTGCATAAAATAAATTAATTTGATACAGAACTGGAAACAGAACTTAATTTCTCATAAGTATAAAAAACTAATTAATGAGGGAAATCTTTTAACGAACAAGAGAAACAATGAAATCTGAACTGGACCATTAAAGAATCTACATTTGAATCACCTGCTGAATTAATGCTTTTTTTTTTTTTACCTAGTTGCTATTCTAATTTCATTACTAAATGAAGCTGTCTCTTTGTTTTTACGAATGGAAAGTAAAGCCTGGTAATCCACAGTAATTATAGACGTTACGGTATAATGTTTTGAAGCCAGAACAATCATTTAACTTTCAACGACACTCATTAAGAGCATGCAGGGTTAACAACATTTTTCCCCCACCAGAGCCGTTGTGTGAGAATAGAACTGACAAACATACAAGAAACAAAACCCGAAGCGTTTATGCAGGTTTAGCCTTGGGATTGTTTCAGGAGGCCAGAGGGTATTATTCAGCATTTAAGCTGGGTTTCTTTCATCGATGCCTTGATATTCACCAGCATGCCTGGTGCCTGTTGCCTGCAGCCAGAGTCACTGTGCAGCTGCATCCAAATTGGAAGCAGCGGGCAAAACAAGAGATTTAGGGCCACGGAGGGGCACTGACAGAAAGAAAGCGTGTGTATATTTGAGAAAGGTCTAAGGAGAGCTGAGACACAGAGCAGGGATGCAGCAGTGTGGGTGTACACATGCAGCACTGCCTCTTAAAAGACTGCCAGCAACAAAGCCGAGTATGAAATGAGCTTGCACAATGACAAGTCCATGTGTCTCCCGGCTGTTCGCTAGTCACTTGCATCAATTACGACGCCACTTTTGCCAAGCAAGACTCAAAACGCAGATAGTATTTTTAGCGGCTGTCTCATTTGGATACCGTGCAATTATGACCCATTTTTGATTCTGCTGGGCAAACACAGCATTTGCTTCTGTTCTATAAACCCGAGGTTGACTTAAAATGCTTTTTTTTTTTTTTTGGCCTGCAGCAGCATCGCACGCTCCACCCCCCACCCGCATCCAGATTGAAAAGGTCTCCACACATGGGAGACAAACAAAGGTGTCGCTGAGCACTGGGCAAAAGGTATTTCCACTGTTAATGAGCTAAAAATCTCCAGGCCCAGCCCCCGCACACGGCCCTCTTGTCTTACGCAGCTGAAGACACTGTGAGCCTGCTCTTTGTGCTTATGAGCGAGCTGCGCTAGGCCAACAACTGAAGAATGCATCAAAAAGCATTATCTCTACTATACAAAAAAGGGAAGACTACATTTGATGCATTGAACGCTGGCAGCAAGTTGACTTAAAAGAGAAAGAGAAAAAAACATCTAAATTTAAGCCCTAGCACTGTCATTATGATTGAATTATATATGAAATGTGTCTCTAACATTAAAAAGGATATTTTTTTATCAGTTTATTTAGTTAAACCTTTTTAAGTTGCAAACATATTGGTGGTATGACTAAATCATCTTTATTATTACATCAACAAAGCTGCCATGGAATCGAAATGAACAACTATTACTATTTTATATGAAATATTTCAGTATTTATGAAAAAATAATCTGTAATATGAAATATCTAACATATATAACGGTAATTATGTTGTTTTCAGAAAGCTAAGAGCAACAAATACAGAATAAAGCAAGAAATATGGCTTGAGCTATGGCTTGCATGTACATTTAGCACATCGCTCAGAAGAATGGCTTGCCAGATCTGTTGACTAGCATGTTAATTGTCACATTATTAAGTTTCTCACAATATTTAAATTTTAAAGCAAGTATTCCGGCCTAGACTTAATAGAAATATGTCCCTTGGTGTACAATTTTGTGAAACATTGTGAAAATATGTTGCTCCAGGTATGTTTTCTTACATGTTTCAGATGACAAATCCACTAGAGGGCGCTGTCTACATTTCTGCAAATGGGAAGTATGTTACTTAAGGTCTGTTTTGTTTTACGTTTCAGATACGCATCCTTCTTGTACATGTCCATGAGAAGGGAGAGGTTGTAAAGATCACCTAGCAAACCACTGTCCTAAACCCTGCCCTTAACCCAGTGGTTCTCAATTCTGGCCCACTGCCTTAACCCAATCAGTAATGTTTTCAAAAACAAATGTAAGAGGAAAACCGCTTTCGTGGAACTGTGCTTCACCCAAGTGTTCAGCAAACCAAGTACAACTCTGTACAAAGCAAGCTACCGAGCAATCTGACTAGGCCAGAAAAGTTGTCTGTGTGGTGATCGATATTGTAGATGATGCAAATGTATTCCATTACAAGCCACAGACACCATTAAGGTGTTTGGAGGCATTCATTTGTTGTCAGGCAAAGATCTGCATTAAAAAAAAAAAATTAAAAAAAACTTTATTCATCGATAATATGTCCTGTAAATATCATTAGTGTGAAAAGGAACAAAAGTTCTGCATGTCATACTGCCCCATATCATTAAATTTACCTAGAAACCGCAGTCAAACATATGTTTAAGTACGCTTTTGTGGAAGAACGTATTTCCAATGAGTCTGTTGCAGCATTCGGTTCCAGAATTGGAATCAATTTTCTATTCCCAACCCTACTTATGGAAGGCTACAATGCTGAAGAGTAAAGTTTGATCGACCACACCAGAAAATTGGATGTTGTCACATAAATTGCATTTTGTTATTGATTAGAAATGGAGCTTAACCCTGCAAGACAGTAAGGCCTGAAAGTCTAAGAAGTCTAAAAATACAAGTTGGTCTGATATTTAAGTAATCAACCAATGTTTCAGATGATTAAAGTTTAAAGCAATGAAAAAAATACAATTAATTGAATCAAATTGTCAATCATATTGACTAATTTAATTGTTTTTGTCCTACATGTGCTTATAACTAATAATAATAATTAAGCAGATGAATTGCAGTGGGTGACAACAGCCTGGTGACTGGTGGTATTAAACTTTACAGCATGATCAAATCCATATTCAATTTATTCACCCAGCATGACTTAAATTCAAGCAAGACTTTTGTTTCTGGAAAATGCTGCAATATAATCCTATTTCAAATACTTAATTTCTAAAATCTGACTACATATAACAAGTTCCTTCCCTGTAAACTGAGAGGTATATAGACATTTTGAAAACACAAACTGTTAGAAGCAGAAGCAACAAACTAATTAAATGGGAACCAGGAATGTAGTGATGTTGCTCCGAAAAGACATAAGACATAATGCCATGTCAATGAAAAACTCACCCAAATCCACCCATTTCAAGGGCAACTTTGGAGGATACAGCCATTATTTATCAAGCTTTTTCACAGACAGACTGAATCTCATTGTCAGTAAAACAATGTACAAGGCCATGTGGGCAGTGAGAGCAGCAAGAGCTTTCATCATTGAAATTAAAGAAAGAGAAGTTCAAATAACGTGAATACTTTCTTCCACTGTGTGAACTTCATGAACACTTGAAACACCACCGATCTCAACAACTCTTTCCATGTGGACCGGCTATCCGAGAAGCGCCACAGCATACGAAGATTGATTGAAACTATATATGTATATATATATATATATATGTATATATATATATATATATGTATATATATGGGGGTCTCAAAAAAATATTGACTGTGTTATTTTGACGTGGTTTCAGTATTGTGTAATGTGATCATGGATTATTATATGCAAAAATATGCACATAATAAAAATGCACATAATAAAAATGCATGCATGACGGTGGTTTACACCTCACTTAAAAAAACGATAACTACACATGTTATTCTTGTCATGAGCATCAAGGTGTGGGGGCGCTGAGGAGCAAAGTCCAGTCATGTCAAAGACTGACAGCCAGATGCTTTCATATGGACGTTGAGACACTGCTTATTCATTTTCCCAAACAAATGATGTGACGTTGTTTTTCGCTTTATTTGTTTCATACAGTAGACCAATACAATGTTCTTTTTTTTTCTTTTTTTTTTTTAACACCGTGACATTGCTGTAAACATGTTGGACAATTAAGCTGAAAGTAGGTAAACTTGACAAAACGGAACCCCTGTCAATGGTGTTTCTTTTATTTTCGAATTCGCGATTACGTTTTACCGGAGTTAAACGTGAGATCCCATGACGTTCTATAGGCCTATGTAAAATAAAAAAAGCATATGCTGTCCTTGGTGCCATCATCTTGAACTTATAGAGCGAATAGAAAAATGACGAGGTTATTGATTTTGTTGTTAAGTGAAACATATTCTTGTTTGTTGATTTTATATAAATGAATGTATTCCTCTCACAAAAGCACTGCAGGTAAAATTAGACAACGGTGTTCTGTTGTTTAGGCTGCTGTTGTTTGTGCATGTAAAAATAAATCCCTCAAAAGATGTTTTCAAGGGTCAAAGAAAGTTATTGATGGGAAAACAAGCGCTTTTTAAAGAGAAAGTAAACCGAAACTATCGTGGTGTTTTGTTCATTTAGCCTACTTTGTAATATTAGTTACAATTATATAAATATTTGTTTTATATTTATATATTTCTTGTTTATATATCGCTGTTTAAGGACAGGGATCCTGTGTGTTATATAACCTACATCATTGTGCAAGGGACGCTCAAGATCCCCAACCACCACCCTGTTAGAAAAAAAAGTGGGCTCCCCGAAAGGCCACGGTATAGTTCAAACACCGAGTCCAAATATCTAAAAATTCTCAAATCAAGAAGTATTTTCTAGACAAGCAAAAATATTGTCTTGTTTTCAGAAATAATATGTCAAATTAAGTTTTTCCTTAAAACAAGCAAAACAATCTGCCAATGGGGTAAGCAAAACAATCTCATTTCAAAGCAAAAACAAGTTTATTTTGTTTACCCAATAGGCAGATTATTTTGCTTGTTTTAAGGAAAAACGCATTTAATATTGACTTCTTATTTCTGAAAACAAGACAACATTTTTTACTTGTCTTGAAAATGCTTCTTGATATGTATATTTTTAGATATTTGAACTAGAAACAACACAAAAAACTCTAAGTAAGAAAAACAATTTTGCAGTGTAGTGCAATAGTTAATATGCAATAGTTCCTACTGATGGTGTGAATGCAACCAAAAAAAAATTATTTTTGAGATCAGCCTATTGGCTCGTTCCTATACTGCAAATGAGTTCCTATAACTAACATTTTATCAGCTGGAATTCTGGTGCCTCTGTCACAGTACACTGTACAACGCAACATACTAGGGCTGCACGATATTGGAAAAATCTGACATTGCGAAATTTAGTTTTTCGGCAATATATTTTGCGATATAAATACCATTTTACCAGATGACTTTAGAACCTAGAAATAATTCATTCATTTAGTTATAAACTTCATTTAAAAAAATTAATTTCAAACATTGGTAAATACAGCAGATCAAAGATACACGTGAAATAAACCGTGCTTTATAATTTTCTTGGGAGTCTTAATGGTATTCGGCTACAGAAATTGTACAAATGTAAAACAGCACTGTATAGTCTTCATCATATTAATAATTCTATACATTTAAAGGTGCAGTATGTAAGTTTGACACCCAGTGGTTGAACTAGGTATTGCACTCCTGGATCAAAACACACGCAAGCGCAGGTTGCCAGATTGACGTGAGCGTACCTGACTATTGAGCCTAAAGGCTGATTTGAACCGTTTTCTAACTAAAAGCAACGGCATGCGATAGAAGAAATAATCAGACATCAGACATATTTCACATCAGACCTTGAAAATAAAATAAACCGTGTGAAATTGAACTTTAGAACTGTGACACGACAAGTAACAAAACAAACAATCATTCAGCATGTACATATAATAATGTTAAAGAGGTTTAATATGTATTAATTAGATTATAAACCTTACCATTTCTTGAGTGAGTGTATATTCTGTGCTTCTGAATGGCTGTTTTTAAATTTCTGTCGTGCAAATAGCTACATTGCTTATCACTGCAAATCTCGTCACATAGCGTGTTGTTAGGACACGGGGTTACAATGTAACCTGGTCACCTAATGTTTACGTTCGTAATATTTATATTATTTGCTAATTAATAAAATAATGTGGAACTCTGAATCTGTGTCTCGTTTCGGAGTCTGCTACTGTCCACCGGAGGTCACATTTTGATCACGGATGCATGCTTTGAGAGCTTTCATGACTGAATGAATGAAATACACGGTTTTCCAATAAGGCCAACCGGGGTGCTGAAATATAATTAGCTTAACTGGCATTGGGCGGGTTAAAATAACCAAAACAAAGACAGCTTTCCAGCACAAAAAGCACATTTTCAAAGGAGAATATCTGACTTTACCATTGTTTTTCAGACAAACAAGAAATTCACTTGGCATGTTTCTTAAATATCTGGAAACATATTATGGTATTTTTATGCTTTAGAAGAGTCAAAAACTTACATACAGCACCTTTAACCTTCATTTAGTTGCAAACCATAAACATTGCTTGTCTCGGAATGTTTTAAACTCTT
>CAIGQV010018344.1:6478902-6489798 GCA_903798115.1 Danio jaintianensis | reverse complement strand
ATTACTAAATTTAATATGTTTGTTTAAATTCAACCCATATAAATTGTGTGCAACAATTTTACAGAAATCGTTTTTTTCAGTGTAGGAAAAATATACCCAGGAAGCAATTACTCCAGCAACTGTTACCCACATTGGTCAAAATAACTGATGTTTAGCAAAAGAAACTCATTCAGGTTTATAAAAAAATAAAAATAAAAAAATAAAAAGGTCGCTGCACAATTTTTGCTATCATATTTAAGACATTTAAAAAAAAAACTTTTTACTGAAATAAAAAATTAATACTCTACATTAGGGTGTGCAATATCGACAAAAAAGTATACATCAATATATTTGTTGACATTTTTATTATTAAAATATTCATTATTTTTAATTTACTAAAATTATCTTAGTAAACAGTCTAACCAATTCAACAATAAATAAATCAAATAAGACATAACTAGCTAAACTATTAGTTTACAGAAACCTTAGATTCTATGATATATAAGCCATATTGGCAAAGATGAAAACAACATTAATTTCCAAAACTGTAAATAAACTGAATATGCCTGGATGCAAAAGACACAATATCCAGATTATGGGTATTTTACATTCACTATTTTATTTTATTTAAAGTGTCTCTGGCTTTGCTGATGTATTTAAGTCTCTGGTATCAGTTTAGTATGTAGTAGTGATTACTGTTAAAATAATGAATATGAAGTAAAACTGTATACCTAAACAGGGAAGAAGAAAAAAGCAGTAATATGCAATTTAATGCATTAAGCAAAATGCTTTCTAGGGATAGATTTTGTTGACTAGGTTTATGAACATGGAATATCTTTACTGAGGTAAATGTAATGACATTATTAGCTGAACATTAATGGAATAATTTCATAAGACATTTAAATGTGTCATTCAGTTTCTTTCATCATACCCCAACAATATGGTATATTGCAAGGAAGAAATCTTTAGTTTACCTTTGTTTTACACTTGTATGTGACATAAATGCTGTCGGTCAAATCTCGCCCGCAAAGAAGCACTGAATGATTAAACGTTTTGATTGAGTTGAGGGAGAAATCGGCGTTGCTCCATTGAGCGCTTACAGCAGATTGTGCACAATATTAGAACTTTTAATGCACTTTTTTTTATTTTTTAGATGAACTGATAACTTGGTCCATATTTAAATAAAAGTGAACTAACGTGACGTCTAAAGGTTTTTCAAATCAGTAATTTATCATGCCTAAAACAGGCCAAGTATTGAACGACGACACAAATATTGAACATAGAGAATGAACTGACAATTCAAGATGCATTCAACCATTTTCTTTTTTCTCGCTTCCTTTTATGTACGAGATTTAGCCTAATACGCTGTCATACAAACAAGCACACAAAAAAAACCAAAAAACATACAATACAATGCAATTCATAATTCATTTTAATCCTGTACAATATCAAAGTCACACTATGTAAAAGTGAAGACCTCCCTTGAGTAAAAATAAATCTATAAGACTTTACATGACCTTACATTTTAAAAATCAGATTTAATACTTTTAAGGACCTGTGGGAACCCTGTAAAAAAGACTTTAATATTATAATAACTACAATATTTTTATCATTATTTTGTATTTTGTATTTGATTTATGGTAATCAAAATAAAAATCGCTGTTTACATGGTAGACTTAAGAGTATTGTCTTAATCATATTAAAATCGGAATATTGGTGTCCATGTAAGTGTACTCAGTGAAAGTGCCAGATGATGTCGCAAGCTGTCAAAGACATCTGCATTCCTCTGCCTTTAAGTTGATTCCATGCGCCCTCAAATGTTTAATTAAGTTTGACGTGTTTCCCCCCTTACACTCAACTTTTGTAAAGCGCCTGTTTCATGTTGCTGTATCAGAATCCTTGCTTGTAAAATATAGCCATATTTTAGAATGCTTAATTTAAGCAAATTTAATGAACGCGATCATGCGTGTTGATGAATCTGAAGGGAGTCGCTCATCGGGTGCGCTGTACACGGGTGCGTGTGTGCGTTTCCTAGCAACAAGAACAAACGTCTAACATCGCTGACGGTGTTCGTATCCCTCAAAGTTGTTTAGAATTAAATGTTTAGAGATGGTGTGACCAAAGTCCCTGTAAGAATTCTATAGTCTTTGGTGTGACACAACGTGTACCTATGTGTGCCTTTGATGTACCCCTTGATGCTTCTTACATCCTTGTCGCAGCACTGAAATTCATATGCTGATTCGGTGATTCTACTTGTGAGAGACTGTTCTCAATCTCAGGTCTCATCATTCAAAAGAAAAGGGCCACATTGTCCCCTGATAATGTCAACAGACTGGACTGTCTTAGCAACTGGCTGAATGTAAAGGAGGACTAAGCTAAATTGTTTCTACTTTATAATTAATGTTCTCAACTCTTAGTAATACAACTTGTCAATGAGCACAATTGTTTGTATTCATTAATTTATTATTATAATTTTCCAATTTCCATATTTTGGATTTTTTTTGCAGTCCACTTAGAATACAACATGGAAATCATTTTTGTTTTTTATTGGCATTGATTGTTTTGAAATTCAAATGGCACTTACATGCCTGTGTTTTTATTCCTGTAATTAATATGGCTTTCAAGCCAACAGTTTAAGGATCGTGATGGTTTATTGAGGGTATGTTATTTACATAAAGAAATCTGTGTTACAAGTTAAGCAAAAATTCTAATAAACAATCGTATTTTGAATCGTTTTTTTTAATCGATTGACAGCACTAATTATATTATAAGTAACAAATGACTGTTGCTTCACAACCTTTATGACAACACAAGCAGCATGAATCGCTTAATAGAGACACGCAAGATTCTGGTTCTTGTTGGCTTTATCTCATTCGAGACATTCTCCACTCACACAGTCAACTGTGTGCTGGTCTTTTTAGAAACGGGAACAGACAGTTGATGCTGCACATCAGCATTCATTCTACAAGCAAAAGCTAATAAATGTCAGCACCAATCAATCTATTTTGGTACTGCCCATGTATTCAGATCTCATATGACCATATATTGCCATTTCCTTAGTGTGGACTAGGATTTAACCAATATCATATCGTGGTGTAAAAATATAACCATTACCTGAGGGTCAAATTGTAGTTTCAGAGTTGATTGCATTGAAAATGTTAATATAAATGTTAATATTTTTCCTTTTTGGGATTTAAGGTGCTGTTCTTGCAACAGAAGAGATGAGAATTATGCATCGGTTTCCTAAACATGATTTCTGGATGTTTCACCACCTGTCACATACGTTTGGAGGTTTAAGTAAAGCTTACCTGATTTAGTACAATAATCTCATCTGCATCCACAATGGTGGACAGCCGGTGTGCAATAAAGACAGATGTTCTGTCCTTCACCATTTCCTTCATGGAAGTCAGGATATTCTGGAAACAAAAAAAACAAAAATCATGGAGTATTTCAGAAGTTTTGCTTCTCTGTCGTCCTTACTCCTCTAAGTGAGTCTCTCGCGTTAAAAAAACAAGCTTTGCTGATGTATTTAAGACATTTCATTAAGAATCTTCCTGCTTCATGACAGCAAGACACCCCTGCAATAACAACAATTGATATGACTGACAAGATTTATATGAAGACCTTCTGACAATAAGATACATTAAACCACTGAAGAAAGCCAAAAGAGCAAACACTTACTTGACTATAATTAGATATAAAGCCTGAATAAAATGAAAAGTGGAGTGTAAATATCAAATAAAAAAGGTTTCTCGAAACATCACAGAAGAAACGTATTCTCTTCAGTATCTATTTCTGTTTGAGATGCTGGTTAGACCTGCACTGCTAAGAACCTGCTATGGTAAATAAATAAACAGTTCAGTATTATTTTTCTGAGCTTAAATTTCTTTGTTATCGCTACTATTTATTAAAACTAAAAATGCAAAAATTACTTGCTCTAAATATAAACAATGCGCCAAATTACATACATGACTTTGTCAACACACTGTACACTAATAAATTGAGTGTTAGTGGCTTATTAAAATCAGAATAAATATATAAATAAAAAGATCTGCCTATTCTTAATGGTTTAAATGGCACTTTTTAACAAGGATTTTTGCTTTGAAACTTTAAATAGGCCATTAACAAAAAATGTATTTGATTAGACTGCAAACCCACAGTTTTTGTGTTTTCATTTGTATAGAATAGGAATCTATTAACGTATTGATAAAGGAGTCCAAGGCGCTCACCTCTTCAGTGACAGAGTCTAGTGAAGATGTGGCCTCGTCATAAAGCAAAATGGGAGGGTTCTTAAGAATTGCCCGTGCAATGGCCACACGTTGCTTTTCTCCGCCTGTAACAAGAAAAACATGCACTAGATTGCTTAAAAAGAAAACATTCTACTCCTACATTCTATTCTACTCAGTGGTTCTCAAAATGAAGAAGCAGCAGAAAAAAAAGAAGAAAAAGGTATGGACAATTTTCATAATTTACAAAAATTTTGAATCTATTAAAAGCACCAGATCAATTAAACACTCGTTGTGAATAGGCTACTTTATGACTATGAAATTATATAGATAATTGATTTCTTTTTATTATTTCTTTTAATTTACTCCTATATATTCAGCCTAGATGGAATGTTGTTGTTGTTTTTTTACAGTTTTAACATTTGCTTAGGTTTTTATAAAATTTAAGAAATAATTTACAACATCGAAAAAAAAAATATATACAAAGAATGAGGAATCGCATGAAAAGACTGATCAACCAACACATGCAATAATCCAAAGTTTTTGCATTCTTAAATCTTGCTTTGAATAGAATAAAATTACTTTTAAAATTCCTTTAAGACTACACACATGAAATAAACCATTCATAAAATTGTATCTTACATAAAACACCACACATACACTACGGCCAATTTAGTTTAATCAATTCACCTATACCACGTCTTTGGACTGTGGGGGAAACCGGAGCACCCGAAGGAAACCCACGCAAACACTGGGAGAACATGCAAATTCCACACAAAAATGCCAACTGACCCAGCCGGGACTCGAACCAGCGACCTTCTTGCTGTGAGGCGACAGTGCTAACCACTGCGCCACCATGTCGCCTCAAATATGCATTTATTTTTGCAAAAGAAAAAGATGAAACAACTGGTCTCTCCAGAGCGCTTCAGCATCGCATTTACAGGGGAGAGCAGGTGAAATGCATTTACGATCACCTATTTGTCCGAATGCTCTTCTTTTGTGTGACCAAAAAAGTTTGAGAACCACTGCCCTAAAGTAAATGTGCTCTTCACAGATATTCACATCCTTTTACATAACATTGCAGAGACAAAGGCTGAGGTTCGTACCTGAGAGCTTCAAGCCTCGTTCTCCAACCTGTGTGTCGTATCTATGAGGCATTTTGAGAATGGCCTCATGGATTCCAGCAAGTCTGGCCACATGGTAAACGTCCTCTGCTGTGGCATTGATGTTACCATACATCAGATTGTAAAATATGGTATTGTGGAAAAGCACAGCATCCTGGAACGATATATACATTTTATGTCTCAGAAGATGCCATAATGTGTAAATGTATTCTTTTTTCTTTTTTTTTCACACACTGAAATTAAGTCTGATTACGGTTCCCATGGTACCTGCCTGCTAGTTCATATTAGAGATATTTATTTTAAAAATAAGAAAATAAAATGTTCCTATGTAGATGTAATGTGTGATAATTGAATCTGATCAGAATAAATGCTCACCTGCGGTACAACACCCACAGCTTTCCTCAAGCTCTCCAAACCAACTTCACGAATGTTCTGACCTGCGATATAGATGTTGCCCTGCTGTGGTTCATAGAAACGAAACAGCAATCTGACAATTGTGCTCTTCCTAGGGAAAAAAAAAAAAGAAAAGCATTCTTAAAGTAATGTCAGTATTGTAAGCAACAAAACAACATATTGCCCAAACTGGGTGAAGAAAATTGGGCATTTCTATTCTTGTATGTATATTTCAACCAAAGCTTGAGAAGGTGAAATCCAAGGTCATCAGCCTGAGGTCTAAATACTAAAATGAATATTAAATGAGCAGTTTTATGAGAGAGACTTGTTATAAGGGTACAGAATGGAATGCAAAACAAGGTTAAAGGTTTAGTCTAATTAAGACATCAATCCACAGAGAACAGTTTTACATTTGTTTCAGTTCATTGGTCTAACATCATCAAGTCATCATGGCTGAGAGAGAGTCACTGTATTAGAAACATTAACACAGCAGCATTAACTAGATGTATGTGGTTCAATGGGAATGTAAAGTGGGGCTTTTCCACTGAGCGGTACGGTTCGGTATGGATCACCCTGACCAGACTTGCATTTCCACTGCCAATGGTACTCGTTTGGTAGGCATGGTGTATGACATTGTGATCGACGTCATTCTCGCTTGAAGAATAAAGCGTCTTTTGTGAACTCAAGTTCATTATTTCAAATATAAACAAGCAATTGCACGCAAACAGTGAAATTAAGTGGAATTACGTGCACTTTCTATACATTTTTAGAAAAACTAAGAGGACATACAGCAGGTTCTGTTCTTCTTCTTGCCATGTGACTGTCACAAGAAGATAACAAGCTTTGTTTGAGCTCAGGTCGACCATAGATCATTGCTGTGCATGGCACTAAATTATTATGGTGTGATGTCTCGGCTGTGTATTTAAAAATGGAGCTTCCTGTGTTGTCATTCCCCTGCCTTGTTCCATGTGGTGACTGTGACGATTCACTGCAAAGCAATAGCGTTCAGCTGCGAGTCTAGCTCCACCCTTTTGATACATTTTTTTGTGCTAGTTAGCCTTTGGAAATGGTGCTAAAAAGCAGTGTCGTATGGTTTGCTTTTTTGGTACCTTTGACAGTATAAATGGACATAAATATGTACTGTAATGTACATACCAAACCAAACCACTCAGTGGAACAAGCCATAATATGTGCCATACTGGTCTACACTAGTTTTGCGAAGGATCTCTGAAAGGATAAGAAGAGGAGTGATGACAGTGCAAGATGAATTTATGTTACATCTGGGTTTTGACTCTTTTTAAGTGACAGTTGTCGTCACCGCACATATGTTTTCTGTTTAAATATTACTTTTTTTTTTTTAACTTTCACCGGTTCCTACCTCCACCTTCCTTTGAACAGTGTTTGAACACCATTACAGTAATATAACACAGGGTTAAGCATTACAAATGCATGCTACAGCAGTACTGTACATGTTTTATACCACCACCATTAGATTTGTTGTTTTAGCTACAGTATAATGGTGCAACACAAATATTTTATATTTTTTCAAATTTAAATAAACCCCCTAAACAGTAAAATCCTTTTTGGAGGAAAAACAGCTGATACAAACTTATAAACTGCCCTCCAGAGTCCAGATATAAATATTAGAGAGGCTTTATGGATTACTTGGGAACATAAAAATAAAATAAAAAATTGCCTTAATCTAAAGACATTGTTTTATATATTTACAGTACTTACATTAAACTGGTGGATTACTAATTCAGGCAAACACCTGTTTATATAAGATCCCACAGTGCATATCAGAGCACAAACCAAGCCATAAAGTCTGTAGCACTGTAAGAATTGTCTGTAGTCCTCCTAGACAGGATTGAAACTGACTTATTTTTTTAAATTGATTAATTTAGTAAAAACTGTTTACAGGGTTAAATAATTTAAATCCATTAAATTTTATAAAAATAAACATAATTTTATTCCATTAAAAAATGTATCGAAACAATGTCTTTTTGATCTGATCTGTCTTCCAATTATGAAGTAAAAAAGGAACTAAAGCAGAGGTGTTAAACTCATTTTCACTGAGGGACACTTCAGCAATATGGGCCGGTTATAACTCTATGACTGTATAATGGCCCGTTTCCACTGAGTGGTAAGGTATGGTACGCTTTTATGTCCATTTACACTGTCAAAAGGTACCAAAATGCGAAGCGTACTGTACCACTTTTTGGGTACCCTTTCCAAAGGGTACCAAAAGGTGGAGGGAGATGCACAGCTGAACGCTACTGGTTTAGAGAAAAATGTCATTAGCGCAACAAGCCAGGAGAATGAAAACAGAGGAAGCGCTATTTTTAAATACACAGCCAAGACATTACATCGTAATAATATAAACATATAATAACGAGACATGGTCGACCTGAGCTCAAACAAACCTTGTTCTCGTCTTGACAAACAGCCACAAAGCCATAAGAAGAACAGAATCTGCCGTGTGTCCTGTTATTGTATACGAGGCCATCTAAAAGCGAGTGGAAAGCGTTTAATGAAGTGTGGCTTCTCACATTCTTTCAGAAATGGACAAACGCGAGAGGGAAGCGTGAAAAACACAAAGCAGCAAATGATTCTTTCAGCAACCCAAAACATGAACAAACTGCCATGTTTAAGTATTATCATCGCCTTTTGGACTATTATAAACTCGGAATGATGGAATTACTTTTTAACAAGAGGTTATATGTGCTGGTGAAGATTAAAGATACAGATGAGAGGTTTGCACTGACTGTATATGTCTTCTATTGTTTTGTTTTTTTACCGAAAAAGGCCTAAAAGATATTAAAGTAACAAATAAATACAGTGCTCAGCATAAATGAGTAAACCCGCTTTTGAAAATGAATATTTTAATCTATTTCTCAATCAACATAGCCAATCATTTTAGGTGCATTTAAACAAAACGGTTTTCTTAAACAGTTATATCCATTAAAATAAGAGATTGGTCACCTAACATCTTTAGGAATAGAAAGATAGTACATTAAAATTCAAATGAGTTATTGCAAATAAAAATTACAAACTGCAAAATTTAAACTAAATTATACTTTTTTCTGTTTATTACAATTTTATTAAAACATTTTCCCCAAACAAATTAATTTGGGTGAACTAATTTTTGGACTCTGATCTTAAGCTTTTTTTGTTTTGTTATTTAGATTATTTTCAGTTTTGGCTTTGTTACTGACTAACCTAATGTACGTGGACAAATATATAAGTATCTATCTACATACATAAGGTATGCTCTAAAAAATGTTTATTTAAAAGTCTACTCATTTATGCTGAGCACTGCACATGCATGCATTTGCAAAAAAACATGAAATAGATGTTACTTCTCAGGGTTATTTTAACATGAATACTTTTATCTGGTTAGGAAACCCACATTACTCCATTAAAGTAAATAACAAAGACAAATATCATCAGAAATCATGACCTTTCTCTAAAACTGTCACATTTGAGAGAAGCAAATATATGGAAATTCCAATAATTTTGAGCTGGATTGCACTAAAAACATGCATTATGGAAGTTTATAGTCAATATATGAAATAAAGCAAAATGGACTTTTTGCTATAATGCTGGGTTCACGTCAAACACTAAGCACCACTTCACTCGCTCTAGAGCCCTCGTGGTAATCGCCAGGATGAGTTTAATAACTTGAACTAGGACAGAAGATGTGACTAAAGCAGATTCAGATTCATTCGAGCCACCCTGATTGCATTGATTATACACAATCTACTCGCATGAATACTTGAATTTGCATTTGGTGTGAATTATATGCTCTCGCAGGTCTCATAAAATAATATAGCAGGCCAGATTTTTGAGTTTGACACCTGTGAACTAAAGCTTTCAGTCATGCTGCAGTGTTAAATGGCAATAATCTAAAACATCAAACAGTTCTCAGAATTTTTATGACTTTTATTGCTGTACTTTTCAGAGTAATATGACTTCAATTTGTACCCCATTGTATCAAGATCACGAGTTCGGTGAAACCTAAGGGTAATACAACACAAGTCAGTCTTTCCTGGAGCACTTACCCAGATCCACTGCCACCAACAATGGCCACCTTTTTCCCTGCAGGTACTTCAAAAGAAACCCCGTTAAGCACCTTTTGTCCTTCCAAATACTCAAAATACACATCCTCAAATCTGATGGTGGCTTCCTGAGGTGTAACGATCAGCGGTGGGGCCATTTCTTTCTCCTTCAGAACACAAAGGTATAAAAAGGCATTCAGCAGTTTGAAATGTACGCTTTTAAAGCTAGATGCAGAAGAATGGCTATTCTCAAATATATTTCCACCACGATCAATTGTAACGGGCTGTTGAAACAATAGTGCTCAGCAACTTTGCACATTCTAAACACAGATGTGTTATTTGAAAAATCAAATTAGCGTCTCGCAATAATAGCATGATGGGCAGTGCTGTCATGCGGTGAAAACCTCTACTGATCACCACGAATAATTGGACAGATTTTATTCATGGTAATTACAGGCTGAATATGAAATTAGCCAAACGAAGAATGAGATTCATCAGCATATCCAACTAACACTATAAAAGACAGGAAACACTCAAATGAATGGCATACTTTAATGCTTCAATTTGCAATATTCAAATCCAAAAGGTAGTTTAAAAGTTTAAAAAGCTGTGACATTTCAGAATGACTACAGCAAAAAACACACACCATGCACAGGATCTTCTTTTCACATTTAAATAGCTTGCAACACTTTACTAATATATTCCATCTGTTAACATTAGTTGACATGAATAAACAATAAAAAATAGTTCCAATTTATTAACATGAATTACTTCAACATAAACTTCAACATATATATTTATATATATCACTCACTGCTCTTGACAGAAGGACTTTTGTAGCTTTAATAAGAAACCAATTAAGTTTAATTCTTACAGTGAAGATGCTTATAGCACTGTTTGTTTCATTTGTATATTTTTATTCTATTGTTTTTCTTTTTTATTCTTTTCTATACTTTTGTGGAGAATTGTGAAATTTCTTAATCTTTAAAATGTACAGGTGCAATAGCAAACTTATTTACAAGAAAAAGCTTATATAAACATTATCTATCTATCTATCTATCTATCTATCTATCTATCTATCTATCTATCTATCTATCTATCTATCTATCTATCTAT
>CAIGQV010018344.1:6459911-6473640 GCA_903798115.1 Danio jaintianensis | reverse complement strand
ATCGCCGACCCTGTCTTCTTCTTCCCACAACAACGAACTTTACTACAGTGGTGCCGAAACCCGGGAAGAAGAAGAAACTTCGCTGCCAGAATGTCTACTCCGTCTACTAGTCCATGTGCGGAAGTCATCCAGGCGCTCGCGGTTCTCCACAGAGAACAACATCATGCGGTTGTCGAGTTGAAGGAAGATCTCCAACAGCGGTTCCAAGTCCTCGTGGAGGCCCAGCGGGAGGACCGCGAGCTAATCCGGAGTCTGCTGGCCCAGGAGATCCGGCCCGCTCCAACATCTACCGCCCACCCTCCTGTCACTCTACAGAAAATGGCGTCAGAGGACGACCCGGAAGCATTCCTCCATCTCTTTGAGAAAACGGCGGAGGCGTGTGGCTGGCCACGGGCCGAGTGGCCGGTAAGAGTCATCCCGCTGCTATCGGGTGAAGCCCAAATCGCAGCACAGCAGCTACCGGCCCAGAATCTCCTGGAGTATGCTCACCTGAAGCGAGCCGTTCTCCAGCGGGCCGGCCGCAATCCGGAGGAACAGCGTCAGCGCTTCCGGTCACTGGAGCTGATGGAAAGCGGTCGGCCCTTCGTGTTCGCCCAGCAGCTCCGTGACGCCTGCCGCAGATGGCTGGTCCAGGATGGCCGGGACATTTCCCAGGTGGTGGACGCCGTGGTGCTGGAGCAATTCATCTCCCGCCTCCCCTCCCGGACATCGGAGTGGGTCCAGTGCCACCGGCCAGACGACCTGGAAACGGCCATCCAGTTGGCAGAGGATCACCTGGTGGCGAGGGCCAGGTTCGGCGAAATAACCTCTCTCTCTCTCTCCTCTCTCCCCCCTTCTCTCTCTCTTCCTGTTCCCAGGCCCAGACTGCGGGGACCGCCCACGCCAGCACCCAGACGGCGGTGCAAGAAGGTGGATTCCCGAGTGCTCCGCTACAGGGGGGCGCCTGTCAGAGCGGAGGGGTGGAGTCACGACCCCTGGCGGGTCCCCAGACAGTGCCCGGTCTCTCTCCGGTTCAATCGGTTGGTCTCGTTGGCCCCGAGGGTGTAGTGAGAAGGTCTGGGCCGACGCATTGGCGCCGCGGGGGTGTGGACAACGCACCAAAAACCAGCTCCGCGAAGGAGGTGAGTGCGTTGATCCGCGTCCCCGCCACGCCAATCGTCGCCCCCGGTTGCAACGGGCTATAGCGGATACCTGTGAGTATAAAAGGGGGTACATATCAAGCTTTGGTGGATTCGGGGTGTAACCAGACCTCCATCCACCAAAGCCTGCTTCAAGACTCGGCATTGGAAACGAGCCGCACGGTAAGGGTAAGGTGTGTGCACGGTGATGTAATTCACTACCCGCTAACGGCTATAGATATCCAATTCAGGGGTAAAAAGCATAAAGTCGAGGTAGCGGTTAACCCGCACCTCAAACACCCGCTAATTCTGGGAACCAATTGGCCTGGATTTAATAGATTATTAGGGGTCTTATGTGCGGGTGTTTCTTGGAAGAAGAAATCGCTGGATAGGGGGCGGGTCGCTCAGCTGGGGGAATCCCAAGCGATGCCGTCACGCGCTGACTCAGGGGGAGGGCCGGAAATTTCCCGGTGCAAAGACTTTCCCCTGGAGCAGTCGCGTGACGACACGCTAAGACATGCACTCGAAAGAGTGCAGGTCATAGATGGGCAAAACCTCCAGCCTGACCGACCCCTCTCTTATCCATATTTTGCGATTATTAATGACAGGGTGTATCGAGTGTCCCAAGACGCTCAGACAAAAGAAGATACAACCCAATTATTAGTACCAAAGAGCCGTCGGGAAATGCTTTTCCAGGCGGCTCATTCGAATCCTATGGCCGGACATTTAGGTCAAGCGGCCACATTAAATCGCCTCATGGCCCGATTCTTTTGGCCGGGCATTCACGGGGATGTCAGCAGATGGTGCGCTGCATGCCGTGAATGTCAGCTGGTAAACCCACCGGCCACCCCAAAAGCGCCATTGCGCCCTCTACCGGTTATGGAGATCCCCATCAAGAGAATTGGTATGGATCTCATCGGGCCATTAGAGCGATCCGCACGCGGATTAGTCCTCGTGGATTATGCAACCCGGTACCCGGAAGCAGTAGCTCTCCGTAACATCTCAGCAAAGAGTGTTGCGGAAGCTCTGTTTCGTATAATCTCCCGAGTGGGGATCCCCAAGGAGATCCTCACTGACCAAGGCACCGCGTTCATGTCACGCACCATGCGCGAACTATACGGATTGTTGGGCATTAAATCGATTCGCACCAGCGTCTATCACCCACAAACCGACGGACTGGTGGAACGATTTAATCGCACTCTTAAATCCATGATCCGTAAGTTCGTACACGAGGACGCGAAAAATTGGGATAAGTGGTTGGAGCCCTTGTTGTTTGCTGTGCGGGAGGTTCCGCAAGCCTCCACGGGGTTTTCCCCCTTCGAGCGACTCTATGGCAGACAGCCCCGAGGGGTGCTGGATGTCATTAGAGAAGCTTGGGAGGACGAGCCTTCAAACAGTAAAAGCGAAATTCAATATATTCTGGACCTTAGAGCAAAACTCCACACACTGGGGCGGCTCTCTACGGAGCATTTGCTTAAGGCCCAGAATGACCAACGCCGGCGATATGACAAGGGCACTAAACTACGCAAATTTTCACAGGGAGATAAAGTCCTTGTACTGCTACCCACTTCCAGCTCCAAATTACTCGCCAAGTGGCAAGGGCCGTTTGTGGTCACACGACGAGTCAGCGATCTCGATTATGAGGTGGTTCGTTCGGACAGGGCCGATTCACATCAGATTTATCACATAAATCTGCTGAAGCAGTGGAGGGAGCCGGAGGAGGTGTCGCTGGCTACGCTTGTTACCAACGAGGATGACCTGGGGCCAGAGAGCACCGGCCGAGAACGGCCGGGCGCTCTGGTCACCGGGGGCGATCATCTCGCAGCGAGCCAGCTCATCGACATCCGGCACCTCCAACGTGAATACTCTGATGTGTTCTCGCCCCTGCCTGGTCGTACTAACCTAATTCAGCACCATATTGAGACCGAACCAGGCGTGGTCGTTAGGACCCGCCCGTATCGCCTGCCTGAACACAAGAAAAAAGTGGTTCAGGAAGAATTGAGTAACATGCTGAAAATGGGTGTAGTAGAAGAATCCCACAGCGACTGGGCCAGCCCGATCGTCTTGGTACCCAAGACTGACAACTCGGTCCGGTTCTGTGTGGATTATAGAAAAGTCAACGCTGTGTCGAAATTCGACGTATATCCAATGCCGCGTATTGACGAGTTGCTCGACCGGTTAGGTGCTGCTCGATATTACTCGACGTTGGATTTGACAAAGGGATATTGGCAGATCCCCTTAACTCCAATATCCCGTGAAAAAACAGCCTTCACAACGCCGTTTGGATTGCACCAATTTGTGACACTTCCGTTCGGGTTGTTCGGGGCACCGGCTACGTTTCAGCGTCTGATGGACAAAATACTCGGCCCTCACTCAGCATATGCCACTGCTTATTTAGATGACATCATCATTTTCAGTAATGATTGGCAGCGGCATATGCAACATTTGAGGGCAGTGTTGTCGGCGCTGAGGCGGGCCGGGCTCACGGCCAACCCACGGAAGTGCGCAATTGGGTGAGTGGAGGTAAGGTATCTGGGCTTCCACTTGGGTCACGGGCAGGTGCAGCCCCAAATTGATAAGACTGCAGCTATTGCAACCTGTCCGAGACCTAAGACCAAAAAGGAGGTGAGACAGTTTTTGGGACTGGCGGGATATTATAGGCGTTTTGTTCCTAATTATTCGGCCCTCGTCAGCTCATTGACTGATCTCACTAGAAAGGAGGGACCAGATACCGTCCAATGGTCGGAGCAGTGTCAACAGGCCTTCTCAAAGGTAAAATCTATACTTTGCGGGGGGCCGCTATTGCACGCTCCTGATTTTGCTCTCCCCTTTCTTTTACAGACGGATGCATCCGATCGGGGTCTGGGGGCGGTTCTCTCCCAGGAGGTGGCAGGAGTGGAACGGCCGGTGCTGTACATTAGCCGCAAACTCAGCAAGAGTGAGGCTAAGTACAGCACCATAGAGAAGGAGTGCCTGGCGATAAGGTGGGCCGTTCTCACTCTTCGCTATTACCTCCTGGGCAGGGAATTCGTCCTCTGTTCAGATCATGCTCCTCTCCAGTGGCTCCACCGCATGAAGGATACCAACGCGCGGATCACCCGTTGGTATCTAGCGTTACAGCCTTTTAAATTCAAGGTGGTCCACAGGCCGGGTGCACAGATGGCTGTAGCCGACTTCCTCTCCAGGCTCCCCGGCCTGAGATGGGCGGTGGGGGTATGTGGAGAGGTAAGCATGATCGAACACCCAATGAGGGGGGAGAGCATGCTCAGAGCCCGGCGGCTAGTCAGCGGGCCAATCAGAAATAATAAATAACACCTGTTTATTTTAGTGATTGGACCGGAGAGACACCCTTCTTAAGGAGAAGAGAGGGAGCAGCTGGGAGAGAGGAGAGAACACACACACACACTGCTACACGTGTGGTGTGGATAGAGCAGAAAAATAAAATTAATTACTTACCTGTATCGCCGACCCTGTCTTCTTCTTCCCACAACAACGAACTTTACTACACAAATAACCATACAAATGCAACTTGAATGAAAAGCAAAAATTATGAAGAATTCAGTAAAACTTTTTAATTCTAAAGAAAAATTACAGTGATTAATAGTAAGAGTTTCCTTAGAGAGTTATGTTTGGGATCATTGTCCTGCAGAAATGTCCACCCTAATGTAGGTGTTGAGACTGAAGCAGCTTATTCGCATTTACACTGACAAGGGGCAGGGTTGCTGAATAACTACTAAGAGATTTCAGCTGCTGTTCGGGATTTCCATGGCTTTTTACACCTCCCTTTCTTCATGTGTTCAATACTTTTTCCCTGTGCCATTTCATTTCATTACAAATTACTTAATTTCTCATTAATTATTATCTTTTTTTTAAATTCATTTAATACTTATTTTACCAAATGCCAACATGTTACCAACATGCCAAGTTTATATTTTATTCGTAGATGAAGAAAAGATAGAACACATGTTTTTTTTTTTGGTTTAGGATATTTTTGTATATTCCCCCACAGTCCAAAGACATGCGGTATAGGTGAATTGAATAAGCTAAATTGGCTGTAGTGTATGTGTGTGAATGCGAGAGTGTATGGATGTTTCCCAGTGCGTGGTTGCAACTGGAAGGGCATCCGCTGCGTAAAACATATGCTGGATAAGGTGGCGGTTCATTCTGCTTTGGCGACCCCTGATAAATAAAGCAACCAAGCTGGAGGAAAATGAATGAATGAATATTTTTGTATATAATAATGGACTTGACTGATGTGTTTGACTGTAAAAGCGCCATCTACAGGAGTTTCTCTAAACAGTAACAAAATGAGCCAATTTTCTGCAACAAAATGAGTGCTTGATAGTTCTGAAAACAATTATTATTTTGAAGTTTTTCAGTGACTGATGTTCCATTTAATTTTAGTTTTTCATTTATTGTGAATATTTTATTTCAGTTAATGAAAATGTTTTTGACAGTTTAACAGTTTTAGTCTTCATTTACTAAAATAACCTTGAAACCGTCTTTCAAATTAATTATTTGATGCAATGCTCTTATTGTGTACAAGCATGTTTAGCATGTATCTATATTAAAAACAAACAAACTAGTAATACATTTCTGTAGTTATATCTATAATTTCAATGTTTACTCTAAAGGCTGAATTGTACTTCTCCCACCTCTGAATGAGCGAGTTTTAGATAGTTGTACATTAAGGTAGCATTCAGGAAAAAACAAACCCCCCCCGAAGAAACTCGACACAGAGGAACATAAAAACCTACTGCCAGCTAGCGTTTCAGAAGTGTTATTGCAGAGCAACACACAGCACACAGAACAATAAACGCACGACTACGTACAAGGCAGGCACCATGGGTCACGCTGATCACTCAACGCAGAAGTATAAATCAGCCTTTACTGGTCAATAACATTAACTGTGCTCCACCTCATCAGGAACACAATAAGAGCAATTTACTGAACAATCTGAGCCCATCAAAGTTTAAGCCTTCAATGTAGCCCTAAAGCTATTTTGTTTAATTGGTGATAAAAAAGATGACACAAAGATTTTCACCTGACATTATGCCTTTGCTTGCTAGCACCATAATAGCAGTGAGTCCAACGCTAAAGATGACGCTCTGACCGAAGTTGAGCATGGCCAGAGTAGAGGTAGTCTTTAAAGAGGACGACTCGTACACCTTCAGAAACCCATCGTAACGCTCTGCCTCATACTTCTCATTGTTGAAATACTGAAAGAACAGGAAACAGAGAAAAAAAAAACTGTTAAAAAAAGTTAATAGACGATTGTCTTGCCAATTACCTGTTTGAACTTTTCTGAAAGATGGTAAATTAACAAGAGATTTAAGCTGAATTCCTTAATTCTATTTAAACTTGGTAGAATTCAATTGAATATAAAGATCCTAAATAAGAAAGTCTGAAACTTTCTTATTGATAAGAAATAGCAGTAGCATTGATAACAACCCAATACCATGACATTCTGAAATATACCATGGTGTAAATCAGTGGTCCTCAACCACTGGGCCACGGATCAGTACCGCTCCGTGGATCAATTGGTACCGGGCCGCACAAGAAATCATTAATTATTTCCGTTTTATTTATTATCAAAGTCAGAACGATCTTTTATTTTGAAAAATCGTTTATTTTGAAAAATGTCCGTATTCTCTCACTTACATCTCGGTCACTTGAGTGCCCAAATTTCATCAACAAGCAGCAAAATGAGTAAGAAACAGACGTCTTTGGAAATTTTCTTTGCGAAGGGGAAAAGGCCCAGTGAAGGACCCACGAACTGCCAAGGAATAGATCCACAACCCATTAGTCAACAAATCAGTTGAATCCACCATGTCTTTGCAAGAAGATCAACTGCTGGAGAAATACTTCTAGAGTTTGCGCAAGTTCGTTATTTCCAATGGAGGTGCTCACACCTTCCAGACGCACTCAGTTGAATGAATGCCACGAGCGCACCGCTAGTCACGTGACAAGAACTGACCAATCAGTTTCATACTTTGTATGGAATATACACATTTTGGTAGACTAATTATCCCAGACAAACACAGAACACCCAAACACTGCAGTGCATAGTAATTTTCTCCATAAATAAAACTTGCATCAGACTGACAGCAATGTTTTGTCAGTTTGTCTCTGAGAAAACGGTTCATGGTCACCTAGCAACCTACGACAAACCACTGCTTCCCATGTCAAGCATTGATCGGTCCACAGTGATAAAAAAGTAGGGGACCACTGGTGTAAATGATTATATTAAATGATGATATAATTAAATGACTTAATTTCAACTATGATGTTTAGAGGCAAAAGTATAGGGATCCTGTGAATTTTTTTTACATTTTTCCTCTCAGATATTTCTGAAATGCATTTTATTTGTTTGAAATACAGTGTAACAAACAAAATCAGAAATGAACTTCTTCCGTTACAGACAAAAAAAAGCATGTGCATCACATAAGCTTCATGTTTGAATCATATGTGGAACAAATATGAAACACAGTTTTAGAGGTAGAGGTAAGGATACACTTGACCCTACATGCTATTCATGTTGCTAACATGGTGTTATGTTGGATGCGGTTCTCCTGTCTGGCCTACGTGAATATGCGATACAAATCAATCTTAAAGAAGGCGGAGTTCCAGAACAAACCCACCGATAGTGTAATTGTCATAGACCAAAGGTAGCTAAAAGGTGTTTAGGAACTCTCCAAAAGTTTGCTTTGGTGAGCTGTTTCGAACAGCGGATTTCGGATTTTGTTGTAAATGAGGTCAATCAATGGGTTAGATTTTTCTTCCTGGTTTCATCTTCATCATCCTTGTAGTGTAGGTGTTGATTTACACTGACGTGGGGCTGGGTTGCTGAATAACTACTGAGAGATTTCAACTGGCTTTTTGCACCTCCCTTTCTTCATGTGTTCAATACTTTTTCCCTCTGTAGTTTCATTTCATTACAAATTACTTAATTTCTAAACTAATTAGTTTTTTTTTTTTATTATTCATTCAATACTTATTACAATGGGTTCGATTTTGATTGAGGTATTGCTTACATTGTACTGCCCTTAATAAAGTACACCCTTATTACCTCAAGCGGGAGAGAAGATATAGGCGAACATAATTGAATTTACAGGGTTTTTTGGATTACAGTTGAACCACTGAAATGTTTTTAGTTCCTTTTCTGGACTTTGAACGTATCAAAACCATTGGTGTCAAAGGAGGATGAGGGAGATCTCGGATTTCATCTAAAATATCTTAATTTTTGTTCTGAAGATGAATGAAGGCCTCAGGAGATTTGAACAACATGAGTGTGAGTAATTAATAACAGAACTTGAATTTTTGGGTAAACTAACCCTTTAAGTGTCTGTCTTCATATAACCAGGTAATGGTCTAATGGGGTGACGTGAAATAGAGCATGTACCGTGTATGTTGCTGATGCCTTAATCGCACATCCAGCTGTCATTAAAGCTACAACTACACCTCTGCAAACATCACCAGCTGAGTAAACCAAAGACTAATACCATCACAGGCGCAAATATGTTATTGAGTGGCTGAAACATCTGAGACTCTTCAGCAGTAAGGATGATGGGAGAGAAGACAGCTGCACAGAGAGCGCTGCTGCTCTGAAATAGAAGTGCGCCACAATTAATTAGCTCTGAAATCTGACAAACAGGGGCGCGCCGATAAACAGCGACTGTTGTTCCAGTGGAGGGCAGTGACAGGATTATGAAGAGCACAAGGGAACAAAGATAAAGAAAATTTGATCGCAAAGTGAGCTGTACTTTTCCCAACACATTAACATACGGCCATTTGGTGCAACAACATCCCTTTTATCTATTCTACATAAAATTTCATCCAAATAATTGGTTTAAAACCATAATTCAGGTATAATAAAACACTACTGTATGTAGCTTGGGGAAGCAGCACTCGATTTGGATAAAAACAATAATGAACATAGGAAGCTGTACTGTTGCACCATGCAGAAAGATGGTGGATCTTATTAGTAACAGGGTAATCTCTGCACCATTATTAACACATAACAGACAGCTCTTCTAGACTGTCATGACATTCAGAACATTCCATTACAGCTCATCAAACTCAGCAAAGACTCTTGTGCCAATTATCAGAGCAAGTGAAATGTTTGGAGAATTGCTTCACGAGTGGGGCCGCTTTACAAACAAGCGTTTTTAGAGGGAAACAGACAGATAGCGCTATATGTGGTAGTGTAACGGATTTCGAGTGGGAGTAGATCTCATTATGCATGCACACTGGCTTAAAGTGATACTAAATCCACATGCATTGACACCAGTGACAGGAAACAAAGCTGGTGACAAAATGTATCTGCTCTTCACAATAACACGAAACAGACTGAGCTGAAGAGCAGAGGATCTAATGTTAGAATCAGAAACCGAGCATAATAGCTTATTAGGAATTATAGTACATACAAACAATCTGTGCATGGAGTATTCCACACATAGCACATTTACGACAGAAACGATTGTTTTTCACAATTGACATAAAACTGACATTAAGTTGCAATAGAGTAGCAAAATATTAAATACATAATGTATTTAAAGTGACTTAAAGTGCTATATTTCAGTGTGACTTTTATATATAGGAGAATATATGAGATTTATATATTTAAAGGTGCCATAGAATGAAAATCTGGATATACCATGGCATAGCTGAATAATAATAGTTCAGTAAATAGAAATGGCATACCGTAAGCCTCAAACACACTAGTGCTTCGTAGTTCTCATTTAAATTAAAATGTACATTCTATTCTATTCTATTCTATGAGTGTAAAAATCCAGGATACAAAATGGCCAATTGTGGGTAATGAGATTACAACAATGACAATTGATAATTAATTTTTATCTAAGCTTGTATTATACTTAATTTGTATATGGCATTTTTATTTAAAAAATGGGACAGGCTTTAATGAAGAGTAAAAAAGTAGTCTTGTGAAGCAGGCAGCCATGTATAACCACGGAAAATATACATGGAAATATGGATTATAAATTTGATCAATGCCATTCTGAAGAGGCATACAGTCTGTTTAAATGTATATTTTGTTAGTTTAATGTGTACACTGTTAAATTTGATACATTTGTGATTTTTTTTCTGGAGTTAAAGGACATCCATAAGCTTTATAAAACTCATCAGTTTATGCAAAGGTTAACATTAGCTCAAGCCTCTGTTTTCAGTGAGAGAGTGTGAGAGTGTGAGAGTGTCTGACACTGACATGAGCAACAGGAGCATCAGATTAGAGCTCATTAATATTCACAACCCTTCCAAATATGGTCAAAACCAACCACATCATATTATGCCAATTCCTAGTGTTTAAATGAACCTGTAAAACAATTTCTTGGGAATTTTTGCACTTACCTCAGCCACATACCTTCTATGTAGACATCAAAGAACAATTTAATATATTGTATCGATACATTCTATGGCACCTTTAATGTATAAACAAATTATGTGTACAATCTTGTGTAATTATGTATAAGTATATATGACAAAATATGAAAATATGAAAAGTGGCTCCAGTAGGTTTCAAAACAATTGGTAAATGTGGTATTTTCCACCATATATATTATAAGCAAAGATTCAAATTCAAATTCAGTATTCTTCTTTATTCTAAAATTAGTGATGTCAATATATACATTTAACTGACTCAAAGTTTTTCACTTGTTTTGTGAGTCATGATGTTAAATTGTAAGAATTTCATAACACCGGTTTACTCTTCTCATTATGATTGTACCACCTCTCCTTTGCCTGCTCAAGATGAAAACCCATGTCAAGGATGACATATTTCCTTCACCTCTAATGTAAAACAGGAACTCTATGGATGCTTCTAAATGCCATTTCTCAAACTACTGACTGATTAACCCTTGTGTATTGTTCAAATTGTGTATTGTTCGTGGCTGTTTCTGCCCCGTTGACTTCCATTATAATGACATTTTTGGATTGCAAAGCCTTGACACCAAATAATCATGCATTCTTGATTGTTGGTGGTTTTCCCTGTTGGCACTATTATCCCTTTTAACAGGCCTGCTAAAAAAAGTTTCTAGCTTTTATATAGAGTTCTCACACTATACCCCATATAACTCCAAAGCCAGAAACTAAGATTTTTTTTGCACTGCAACTGATGATCAACGGCAAAATTGCCTTTTCCCAAAAGGGAAAACCACCAACAACAACAAATACATAATAATATGGTGTCATGACTTTGCAATCTAAAAAAAAGTCCTTATAATGAAAGTCAATTGGGCAAAAAAAGCCACTAACATAAGAAGGGTAGTAAATTTGCCCAGAGCGTATTTTTGAGTTTTGGAAAAATTTCAAAGCATTTTGCCAAAATATGTGTCAAAATAAGATTTGTCACCAAAAATCATTTCATTTGCTGAAAAACAGAGAAAGTTGTGGCCAGATTAAGACTAATAATCATCCAAGAGTGGATGAAAACATCCTCAACAGCACACAAGGGTTAAAATCAAACATGCCCAATTCAAACCTGTTTGCCCAACAGGCAAAAACAAACCTTATTGGTAGTATGTCAAAAGTCAATAAAGTTATGATAATGGCAACAGAGTTTATCACGTTACTCACCTTGACAGTTTCATAATTGAGGAGAGAATCGATAGCAGCGTTTCCCGCCTCGTTATCAGCCTTATTCATCTCAATCCTGAACTGCGTCCTGATCGAAAACATAGATGGGTTACTGTTATAGCGCTGAACAAAATGACAAAATGCCTTCATTGTTACAAAAATGACTGATGTTTGAGAGACACATGCAGTACCTCCATTGTGTAACAGCGACTGTGAAGGCAGTGTATGCCGAAAGAGTTCCTAGAGTGACCAGAGCAAAGTGACCTCCACATTTATAATACTGCAAAGAAAAGAAAAACAGAACAGCTGTTGATTACTGAAAAAGTGACATGTCTTCATATATACTACCTGACAAAAGTCTTGTCGCCTATCCAAGTTTGAGGATCAACAAATAATAACTTGACTTCTAGTTGATCATTTGGTATCAGAAGTGGCTTATATGAAAGGCAGATTACGCTTATTTTACCAAAATAAAATATGATCATGCCTTAATTTTTAATCATTTTATTAGGACAGTAAGGTCTAACTTTGCTTAGACAAAAGTCTTGTCACTTAACAGAAATGATGTACAGTGTAGAATAAAAAGTCATGGTGCAGTAGAAAAAGAATTAATATTGTGTATGACTCCCATGAGCTTGGACGACTGCATCCATACATCTCTGCAATGACTCAAATAACTTATTAATAAAGTAATCTGGAATGGCAAAGAAAGCAACTACCAGAGTTCATCAAGATTCTTTGGATTCATCTTCAATGCCTCCTCTATCTCTATTCTGCTGATAAATTTGCATTCTCCTGTGGTTTGTAATGTAATGGGCAGCACAAATGTCTTGATACATCAGGCTGTCGATATTGCTATCCACTCTGCAGATCTCTCGCACGCCCCCATACTGAAAGTAACCCCAAACAATGATTTTTCCTTCACCAAACTTGACTGATTTCTGTGAGAATCTTGGTTCCACGCGGGTTCCAAAAGGTCTTCTGCAGTATTTGTGATTACTGGAATGTGGTTCAACAGATGATTCATCTGAAAAATCTACCTTCTGCCACTTTTCCAAATGATCAACAAGAAGTCAAGTTATTATTTGTTGCTCTTACAACTTGGGTTGACGACAAGACTTTTGTCAGGTAGTGTAGATGCCTTTTCATCATTTCAGATGTGCTTTTTTTAAACTAATGTTGATAGGATTTATCATTATAATTTAAAACCTGCAACCGTGAATTTCAGGCCACACTATCCCCAATACATCTCAAAGTTCATATTCTGAAACATATGCCATGAAAAAAAATTTTTTTTCATGACACATACGAGCGAAAAACCAACTAGAAAAACATGAATGATGGGGCTTGATTTTGTTTAGTTGATGAAAGGGGACTTTACTTTGATTTAAGATTATAAAGGCCACATTTGTTTTAAATGTGCATGGACAAATAATGTTTTATAAAAACTGTAATATTCCATAAAATTATTAAATAAATGTCTGTTTAAATGAGCTGCAGTTTGGATGTACTTGTTTTAAAGGGGTGGTCCAGAGTGTAATTTTAAGGCTTGGTTGTGTTTATAAAATGCAAAGCAATGTGTGCTCATGCATCATTTGTAGAAAATCAGGTTATTTTTTCATATATCTTACTTTGATTATATACAGCTACTCTGCTAACATGAAAACGTTTCCTAGTTCCTCTGAAAGGCCCGCCCTCAAGAGACTCTGATTGGTCAGCTAACATAATGTGCTGTGATTTGCGGATCGGCTCCACGTCACCAGTAAAGCGTCCAGCCTCCACAAGCATGCGCTTTGCCTCAGCTGTGTAAATACTGTCAGTCAGAGTAGCTGTTAGCAGTATCTGTTTGAGCCTTAATCAGACAGAAAATTAAAAGGATGAACCTCATGCCTGCACTCTAAAATAAAATCTGACAAGTGTCTGTAATGAGTGAAAATAGGGTGTGGCTCCTTTAAGAGAATCGCCATTTTATGTGTGTGTGTGTGTGTGTGTGTGTGTGTGTGTGTGTGTGTGTGTGT
>CAIGQV010018344.1:6433046-6451931 GCA_903798115.1 Danio jaintianensis | reverse complement strand
TGTGTGTGTGTGTGTGTGTGTGTGTGTGTGTGTGTGTGTGTGTGTGTGTGTGTGTGTGTGTGTGTGTGTGTGTGTGTGTTTTAAAGAGAAGAAAGAATGTCAAACAGGTTTGAACCAAGTTAAAGGTAAATAAACGATGACAGAATTTTCAGTTTTGGGTGAACTATCCCATTAAGGTGTCCAAGTGCTGCGTTTTATCATTGTGTCTGCTGCTGCAATGGTACGGCAGTGAATTTCCTTGATTATTACGCCAGAATAAGAGTATAGTTTCCAGCCAAGAAAATAGCAACTTTTTCATCTGTCTTAGTACATGATGTAACTACAGAATAGTCAAACTTTAAATAGTTAAAACTTTTTGAACAACATACTAATGGTCTAATCTGATTCAATGACCTATGCTAAGCTAAAAGTGCTTCTGCCAGACAAAGGCTGTTTCTCAATATGCGTTCTTGTGTTCTTGTGTAATGTCATCATCAACCGCCAAAGTTCAGTTCCAATACTCAAGAACGGAGGACGCGTGAAAGTTCCTGGATGTGTTCTTAATATCGAGGATGCATCAAAGCAGACTTGAGCACAAAACTCGCTCGAGAAGTCCCAGAAGTCATCGCGTCTGAATAAAGGAGATGGGAAGTGCAGCATTTTATATAGATTTATTATTAAAGTTCAGAGATATAACTTATTTATCGCAGGAGTTTCCCTAAATGAGAAGGTGAAAGTAAACATTGACATGAAAATCTTAATAAAGGCATAAACACATTAAGGCTGTTTATTTGCTGTAATTCGTATTAATAAATTCGTATTAAAATCTGTTTTTATCTGTATTGTGCAACGTATATTTGTAAGGTTTTTGTGCATGTTATATATATTGAAAAGGGGAAAAACAATAAATCATTGTATGAATGCTGTAATGTTTAAATAATTTTCCGTTAAAAATACGTGAAAGTCATGTGACCATCAGGAAGAACGCAGCATCACATTTCTCACAGGACATGTGTGTTCTCACGGTCTCCCGAGTTCATTCTTTCGAGGTAACCTGGCGAGACCGGTCTCCATAAGAACACAAGTCTGTTCTCTGCGTTCTTGGAATTGAGAAACAGCCAAAGAGATTGGCTGATGATAAAACTCAACTGTTTAACTTTAGGAGGGTTGTAAAATATAGTCTAGTGCAGTGTTCACAAACCTTATTTAGCCTAAGATCCATCCCTAACCTCGGCCTTGCTGAAAGGCAAGATCTGTCAATTTTTTTGATGGGTAGAAATTATAGCTACATTTTTCATTTGCATTCCCATCTTGAGACCTTTAGTTTAACATTTTCGAACTATGTAAAAGCACTAGTTTAACCTACTTTAGACTTTTTAATTGATGCAAGCAAGAAAATCAGTGAAGATACACCTGGATGACATTAAAATAGTTGAAAATTTGGGTGACAACGCACTGTGACAGCAGTAATCACATCATATGAAGTGTCTGCAAACTAAAAAACTAAAAGATTGGTAAAATGATTTTCAATAGCTATGCTTCCATCCACTTATTTTTATGTGCATTTTAGATATGCGCATAAAAAATGGTGGATGGAAACGCCAAGATGCACATACATTTTGAAAATGAGCATTAAAAAAAATATTTTTTTACAATACAGTACTTTTGATTCTGTAAGAAAAGATGCGCATAAACTACGATGGAAACACTTTTACCGAACAAATTCCAGTATGCACATTAAAAAAGTCATGTGATGTTATTATAAGAGATCATGTGATGATAAAAATGTGTGTGAATGGACAAACCAGCAGGCTGACCGCATTGTAAAACATCTGAAATGTTGTTTTGGTCATTCTAAAACGCCGTAACCATTTCAGTATTAGTGTTATTATATTATTAATTACCTCCAGAATTGTCAAGAGCATCTGTGCTCCTTGTCTTACGCCTTCAAACGCCACCACGCTTTCATTGCATGTCGGCATTGTCTTCTTAGGCGCAAGTAATTTATTAAATAAAGAAAAGATTCACGCAGGTTCTCCTACTGCAGCAAATTCTATTTTTACTGTTGATATTTGGTGCCAGTTAATCAGGAAGTGACTATTTTGTTCTCTTTGACTCGTTGGATGGAAACGCTGCTTTATTCATCTTTTATGCAATATTCCAGTTTTACGCATAAATTTAATTAGCATTTTTGGATGGAAACATAGCTAATGACAGGCGTGCATAGGAAATGTGAGCGTTTTACAACGCAACATTCCCTTTAGGAGCATGCAAGCCGTGCCATCTCCATTTGAAATTGCAAACTTGAGTGCACAAAAGACACAATACGTAAATTCTTAACCCTTGTAAAACCCTTATTATACTTTTAGGCTGGCTGCTTGTGGGGTATGGGACATCTTATAAAGAGCTGTATATTGACATTTGAAAACAGCAGTTGATCAAGAAAAATAAAGAGAGATATATCACTATGCATTTCTTCTACTTATTCTTCTGGCATTTTCAGGATCTACCTGTAGAGTGATAAAGATCAACCAGTCGATCGTAATCGATGGGTTGGCTACCACTAGTCTAGTGTTTGCTTAAGGTTTATGGTTAGTTGCATGTAACTGTGTAACATGTACATTTATTGTAATTACTATAGTAAGTACTGTGGGAACATAAATTTATATAATCTAGTTTCAAATTAACAGTGATAGTTATATAACTGAAAAGTTATATTCTTTGGTTTTTAATTATTTAATTTCATTCAAAACTATAGCAGGCCAAGCGTTGGAGACATTTTATCATGTCTTCCTGACTACCGGGCAAAATCTCAAATTGCTTATTGAATTAACACCTATGCATCTGAATGGGCACTGTTATGTTGATGAGATCAGTGCTGGGAAATGTCGTCTATCTTGCTGACTCCAGTACTTCATTTACATGCTTTGTTTAGCCATCTCAACCTACAAACTCTGCCCTCCTCCTAAAACATAATATAGACAGGACAGCTCTGTCTAAAATCAGACTTGTTAAACTTGCAGACTGCAGACTTGTGATAGACTCCTTTTAGACTACTCTTGCCACTGTAAGAGACTCCTGTAGGCTCTTGAGACTTCTTGAAGATGCTTTTTGACTGCAGAACAACCAACAAATCTCAATAAAGAATTCTGCTTGTCAAGTCTCCTGGTTTGAGTTCTCATTTTTTCAACAGTACATGTAACGTGTAACAAGAACACCTTATCAAATGCATATACATTTTGAATTTTGGTGCATGATTTAATTAAAAAATGGTTTCTTTGCTAAAAAACTGTTATATTTTAGCTAGGAATTTTAATGTAGTTAAATTAGCATGCAAATGAAATCTAAAACTCCAAATTGCATTAGCACCTAGAACAGATGCATGATATGACAAACCACATTACAAGGAATCTAAAAAGCAATACTGACACAAAACTTTTTGGGAAAGGTCAGTTGGCACTTAATATGCAGCATGCTCCTCAAAATTAAGTCGAACACCTGCCAAGACAGGAGCGGGCAGGACTTACAGCCAATCAAAACAGCCGTTGCCATGGTCACCACCGTGTTTGGCGCATCACTCAGGTTTAACATGTGTCCCGACATCTGGTTCAGGCTGTCCACCACATATTTAAACATGAAGGGCACTATCACGTTGGTTATCTAGAGGACAAACAGAAAAAAAGAAAAAGGTTGATGTGAGCACGCCAAATGTTTTTTGTTTTTTTTCTAAGTTCTGAGTGCACTGATGGGCAGAAGCTTAGCACTGCAGCCCCGCATTAACAGCAGTCTGTGTGTGTCCTCCCGCAGACAGATCTGAAAATGAGTTGCTTGATGCATCCACTAATGGAACTGAAATGGTTATTATAGCTAATTAAAAGCTCGCGGACAGCTGCTGGGTCGTGCCAATAAACAGCAGCACATTAGCCAGGGCGACATTTGAATCTGTCCCCGCTTTTGCTCTCCAGTTTCATCAAATGTGACTCATATTAGGAGAATTGCACAATTCTACAGCACACAACAATTCACCTCAAGGATGAATCTTATGAAACCTGCAAAGAACATGTCCCGGTCAGATTTCAAAATGAAAAGAGCAATAAAAGATTTTGAATTGTGCCTTATTATAATTATCCACAATTTTTACCATAGTTCCATTATTATGTAATAGTATAAGTAGAACTGTGCATGTTTATCAGAAATCGTAAAAAATAAGATCTCTGTTTACAAGCAGTACACAATACCTACGTCATATTACTTACAACATGTTTATTTATGTCTTAAATACTAAAGCTTTAGTTTTAGGCATGTCATGACATCTGAAGTCCAAAATTACACTGAAAAATCATGGTAGATTAGGGTTTTTAATGAAAAAAAGAAATAAATTTTGTTCCTTGTTTAAATACACAGTACACATAAAATATACTACTACTACTACTTATTATAATAATAATAATAATAATAATAAAATTTATTTAGTTCATAACATACTTAGTTTGTACTAAGTAACTTCATAAGTTCATAATTCATAAGAAATTCCACTGGCGTTTTATTTTAATATACAATTCATGCTATTAAGAAACCATTAAATAAGACTTTTAACTCAAACTACTAAGTAGATTGTTATTGATAGTTAACAAGGGTTTATGTATTGGGTAGGAGTTGGGATGTAAAATATGATAATATGATATTTATAAGCGCTAATAAACTGTTAATGTTCTATTTATAGGCAGGTATTAAACCAGTAGTATATGGTTTGAATTGTTACTTTAAGTGTTACCGAAATGTCTTATTTTAATTTAAAATGAAGTTTAATTTAAAAGTAATTTTTTTTTGTCAATCAACAAAAACAAAAAAAAAAAGTCAACAAATAACTAAAATGATTTTAAAATATTATAAAAAAAAATTTTATTTTTATTTTAAAGATTAACGAAAAAAGAAACCTTGATACTTAACATTTTATATTTGTTTCTGAACACTGAGTGATTGGGGCATTAAATACTTACCGAAGTTTTGTTCACAATACGTAAACATACACAGACCTAAATTTGATTCAAACTGAAAAGTTCAGTTTCTTTATATATACACAGAACTTTCAGAATCTGAAATCAAAACATCTTAATTCATCCTAAAAATGTTTTGAATGTATTCTTGAATGCAGATTCCTTCAACAACAGGAAGAAAAATTTACTTCTCTGAATCTCCAAATTTGTATGACAAAATTATAAGTTCTGGACAACAAAGACACTGTAAAGAGCAGCATCAGGGTCCAAACTACATTAGATACAGACAACTATAATTTTAAGGACATTTTTTACATTTCCCTTTTCTACTGTTTTCTGCATAAAAAAGAAAGTCATGCAGTTTTGAAAGGAAGCAATGTCACTGCAAAGCAAAGCAGGAATCCATAACATACTAATTACTGCAGTGAAGGTTCATTTGTGGAAGATACAAATGAGCTGCCAACACCTCAGAGATAATTTCCCTTTCAAACAGCAGGCATCCATAGCAATGCCCTTTAGCAAGAGGACAGAGTCAGGTGGCAAGTGGTTTTAAACTGGTTTTCCTTACCAATTTCATCACATGTGCTGCACGAGACAAACAAAACCTGTTTGTGAGGAGTTTGTCAAGCTTCTCTGATTTTAATAATAGTTAATAATAATTCTCTCCATGTTTAATTTTGTGCCACGAGACAACTGTCACATATAAACTAAACCATTTAAGGAGTATCATCTGAACCATGAATAACTCATATGAAATATTTTATTGTTTTGAATGTTTACAGACCATAATTCACTTCCAATTAAAGTGATGGTTAATTCTGTGGTAACATAGCAATTTTCTGGTGTCTTGCTGGTTTGGTATTGTAAGAATCGTTATGTTCTGTGATTTGAAGAAAACCACCATTGACAGAAATCACCTTCAATGCTTGAAAGGGTGCTTCAAGTGCACACAAAGTTTATTTAAAAGCTATATAAGCATTTAGTATTTTTGAGGTTTTGTTTGGCCGTCATCGTGAATTTGATGGAATAACATAGGCAGAGGAGGTCACAATAGTGAGTATTTAAAGTATTTAAGTTTATTATACACTAAAAAATATCTGTTAATTAACAGTTCTGCATTTTGTGTGCTTTCCGTTTATTTGCGGTTGTGAGTTGCATTATGGGACCTTGATCTCTGCTCTGTTCACTTTTGATGTTGAAAATTCAACTCTACAGTTTAACAAAGTGACTTTTATTGACACTTTAGCAGTTTATATTATTTCAATGTACAAGAGATAATATTTAGAGAAATAAGTCTGTAAAATAACAGAAAATGTACTGGCAGTTTGTTACAAGTTTTTGTACCATAATATACAACACCAACCCAGACTATATATCACTTTAAACTATGCAAAATGTCAATAAAAGTCACTTTTTTCAACTTTTCAAGGTTAAAAGTTGAAAGATCAAGATCCCATAATGCAATTCAAAGGCATAAATAAACAGGGAAATATAAAAAATAAAAACATGAATCATAAAAAAATGGAAAACTGCTAATTTATGAATATATTTTACAGTGTAGGTTATTATTTGTTAAAATTGCATCTAGATAAGAAACAACAAAATAGATAAGAAACAACAAACTAGTTGTTCGATACACACCTCATAGAAATTTTGTAAATGATTCTGTCATGACCTGAATTTTCCAAGCGTTATCGTTGTTGAAGAATGCAATTGTCACTCCCATAAATGACTGTGAAAGTACAAAAGAGGATTTGACGCTAAAAAGTGAACTGACAATTGAATTTTGTGCTTGGTCGATAAGATGACAGGATCAAACAAGTTAATATAAAGCCCTTGTCCATTCTTATCAATGTTTCCAAATATGCATCCTATACAGGCAAATAACACACACATCAAGAGACCCATGCAAATGATGAGGTGATTCTAAAACACAGAGACACACGCACACATATTATAAATAAATGTTTTAAATCATAGATGTCATATTTCTCAGATATGCTCTGCTACCAAATAAGAACTTTTGTGGTTACATTCAGTTATTTAAAACATAGGTCTCAAACTCAATTCCTGGAGAGCCGCAGCTCTGCACAGTTTTGCTTCCTCCTTATTAAACACAGCTGATCCAACTAATCAAGGTGTTCAAGACTTCTAGACACTACTAGATCAGCTGTGTTTGATTTATTGATTGTATGTGTTTGATGACTGATTTCTGTGAGAATCTTGGGTCTATGTGGGTTCCAGTAGGTCTTCTGCAGTATTTGTGATGATTGGGATGTGGTTCAACAGATGATTCATCTGAAAAATCTACCTTCTGCCACTTTTCCTACCTTCTGCCACTTTTCCAAATGATCAACTAGAAGTCAAGTTATTATTTGGTTATAAGTAATTATTAACTGGGATCGACGACAAAACTTTTGTGAGGTAGTGTATATAATTTAAGCTATTGAGTTAAATTTAGATAGTCTTATGAAAACGTTTTATATTATTTAAATAGTAATAAAAATTATTATCACTAAACATTTTCAGCCAAGTGCATCCAGACGTTTCGGTTTTGGCTCCAAATTTTCATTTAAAGGGCACCTATGGTGAAAATCATCTTTTTTAAGCTGTTTGGACAGAACTGTGTGTAAGTATAGTGTGTCCACAGTCATATTGGGGTGATATAAAGACAATAAGTCTCTTTATTTTATTTCCTGACGTTAAAATAGGATCCAAATCCTAATCCAAATCCAAAAACCTATTTTGAGGCCGACCGCAACTTGACATAGGAGTGCGGTTTCTCCGCCCACCGAATTGATTGACAGCTGCGTATTAACATGTCTCCGTAGTAACGCGTATAATCATATCAACAAGACAGGATGTGCGCAAAGCAACCGGGAATAAAAGATGGCGGAGATTGAGGCACACTGACAGGCACGTGGTAACGGTGGCCGGGGAGGACTAGCATTAAAGGCACAGTCCACAAGAACAGCTAAAAGATGCTCAGAGCTGAAAATTACAAACTTCTGAAAGGTATAATAAATAATCTGATGGGTGTTTTGAGCTGAAACTTTACAGACACATTCTGGAGACACAAAAGACTTGAAAAACAGGTAAAGTAGGTGGCCTCTAAAACAAGACCAAAACAGAGCTTTTTATTTTATTAATCATAACTATTTTCTTAATAATCATGTTTAATTTATATTTATAGTTTTTTAATAATGGTAAATATAGAATCAGGATTCCCACTTTAAGCCAAATATCAAAATCCTGACATTCACTGACAAAAATTTTTAATTTCCATGACATCTAATGAACGTAAAAACAGGCTGCTGTTGTGTTTATATATTAATAATGCAATAAAAAAAATATGTTCAAATAAAAACAATATAAAAATGTTTTTTGCTTGAATATAATTTTGGACAACAACACACTCTCTCGTTCACAATAAATGTTTATGAACTATTACTTCTCTGTTTGATTTAAAGGTGCTTTATGTAAGTTTTTGAGTCTTCTGAATTATACAAATACCATAATATGTTTTCAGATATTTAAGAAACATAACAAGTGAACATTCTTGTTTATCTGAAAAACAACGCTGAAGCCAGATATTCTGCTTTGAAAATGCAAGTTACGTGCCGGAACGCTGTCTTTGTTTTGGTTCTTTTAACCCGCCTAATGCCAGTTTAGCCAATTATATTTCAGCACCCCAGGTTGACTTGGTGGAAAACCGCGTATTTCATTCATTCAGAAAGGCTCTCAAAGCATGCGCCCGTGACCGAAATGCGACCGCCAGTGGACAGTAGCAGACTCCGAAATGAGACGCAGATTCAGAGTTCCACAGGGTTATTAATTAGCAAATAATATAAATATTACGAATGTAAACACTGTAACATTGTAACCCCGTGTCCTAACAACACGCTATGTGACGAGATTTGTAGTGATAAGCAATTTGGCTGTTTGCACCAGACACAACACGACAGAAACTTAAATACAGCCATTCAGAAGTACAGAATATGCACTCACTCACAAAATGGTAAGGTTTACAATCTAATTAATACATATTAAACCTCTTTAACATTATTAAATGTAGATGCTGAATCAATGATATGTGTTGGTTTGCATTATTTCACAGTTCTAAAGTTCAATTTCAAACGGTTTATTTTATTTTCAAGATCTGAGGTAAACTATCTGCTGCTGCTTTCAGTAACATGGAAACTCACATTGTAAGCATTTAACACTGAATAAAGCACATGAGGTGTACCTGAGGTGATCATTGTCAGTTTTCTGTTGTTCAGCTGCAAGAAATAGATGCTGTTTCTAATATTTCAATTCGAGGTGTTGGTTAGAACAAAAACTCCTTTTAATATGGAAAACATTCCTTCTATCGCGTGCCGTTGCTTTTATATAGAACACGGTTTAAATCTGGCAACCTGCGCTTGCGTTTGTTTTGATCCAGTAACGCAAAACCTAGTTCAACCACTGGGTGTCAAACTTACATACTGCACCTTTAAATAATGTAGAATCCTAGATCTACAGGCCCGTTTGAAATAATATAATTGAAAGAGCTGTTCAAGAGAATAATGCTTTCGTTTTGTTTTGGCTTGAAAGCATTTTAAAATTAATATAAAAAATAGCCACATTGCCTTATTTTCCATTAATTTTCCAAACGTCATTGCCCTTCCTATGCGACTTCGTATCATTCAATTCATGTAATGATGCGTGACTGTTGGACACGCACCATAATGATAAAGGGGAACGGCTTCTGTAAACACAATTTGAAAAGGAGCGAAAGTGGACACTGGAATTTGGGTGTGTGTTAAGAAGCACAATAATATGTAAACAAGTCTGCCTTTGCATGTTTTATTTTAAACACAAATAACTTTGTCTTAAATGAGTATAAACAGCTTCATTATAGATCTGTGCATTCTTAAAGTGACATCTCTGTTATTGAATGTTAATCAAACAAAAAAAAGTCAAAATTAGAGATTGATTTGCTGCTCTTCACTAATAAATAACTATAGTACCTTTAATTAATATTTAAATTAGCCAAGAGAGCAATTTCATCTTCCGCAAGCAGTCATGTGTGGTTATGCATTGCTAGGGAGAGTAAAACTACTGGCATGTGTGAATTGTGTGATACAATTAGATAATAATTTAGAGTTTTTAGCCCATCATTGAGTCTATTTATTTTCCTATGTAGATGTGTATATTTGTTCAGTTTTTATATTAATTTTAGCAATATTAGTGACTGACATTATGTCATTTATTTACAATGCCGTTTGCAAAGTAGTAGATACAGCATTTTAGTAGATATATTATATGAGACATACTTTGTTTACCAAACAAGTAGATCTAATTAGATTTGCATTGTAAACATTAAATAGATGTTAAATTTTTTTTATTTTTTTTATTTCATGCTTTAAGTTTTTAGTTGCTATATTTCCAAAATTCTTCAGCATAAATCTGCAGATACTTTTTTTTTTTTTTACTGAATTCTGTGCAGAAATAGCAAAAAAAAAAAAAATGTCTGTAGATTCTGTCTGGCCCTAGCTATAATGAATAAACGGTGTTCAAATCAACCATGAGCAGAAATAAAAATCAGAATATTATATATAAAAAGCTAATAAATAACTAACTACACAAATGTAGCATTAAATTATATTTTTGTAGCATAATAAAAATGTACCTTAGCCCCAGCAAGCAGACTCAGAGATATGACCACACGAGCCCGGAGGTCTGGTCTGTCCTTGGGCCAAATGTATGTAAACATGGCTCCAAGAATCTTTGATGAATTCACTTCCTTCAGCTGACAAAAATAAAAATAAACAATTCATAGATAAATTAGACTGACTGACAAGATAGATAGACAGACAAGATAAACAGACAGACAGATAGACAGAAATAAATAAATAAAAACATTCAATATTCTAGATCGTACTCTAGACAAGGACCAAAAACCAACATGCTGTTATGCAAAAACAACATCCTAAGCTTTTGCAGAAACACAAATTAATTTTGAAAAGCTGAAGCTGTAAATTATGCTGTCTCCATGTCATTACATACCAGTAGAGAGCAGCAGAGATCAACAATTCCATCTGTAAACCTTAAACACTACCAAATACATCTACACTGCAGGAGAGCATCACTTTGCGCAAAACCAGATCACAATAAAACAACTGAGCTTTCCCATGTCCACATTTGCGAATAATATGCAAACTATTTGATGCAAGTCAACAACACAGAATAGTCTTCACTGCACTTTCATTTCGCATTAATCGTTTTATCTGCATTACTGCAATTTCATAATTGTTGGAGAACAAAACCAAATTTGAATCTGTTTTTTAAATAACACCAGACAATTGATGGTACTCATTTACTTCAATAGTATAAATAGTAACAAACATTATTTAATTTAAAAATGTCTTATTCTGTATTCAACAGGGGGACAAAAAAAAAACTATATAGGTTTAGAATAAATAATAGTGAGCAAATGATCCTTTTTGAAGGGTTTAAGAATTAAATTGTGTTTAATTTATATATATATATTTTTTTATTTTATTTTTTTTTATAATAAATTATTATGACTAGAAAAATGTTCATAACACAAATAATTTCAACAATTTTAAGAAATCCAATTAATTTACAACAGAACTTATATGTAAAAAAAGATAATTGTCCAAATTAAAATGTGCATAAAAACGTGACTAAGAGAATCATTAAAATGCTATAATATATAGTACTATTATAATAATTATTATTGCTCACAATTTAGAAGTAGATTTTATTATACAGTAATAACAGTTCCATCATTTTTAAGTTTAAATAAACTGTTTTTGTCTTGATTATGTTTGAGCTTTGGACGTTGCACATCACGTTACATTCTTCAGCTAGTTGAAAAAAGAAAACAATTACTACATTTTGATGAAATGCTATATATAACATGCTCCACAGACTCAGATGCAAAAGACATGCTCCACAGACATGCTCCAAAGAAGAACGGGTCTCATTCAATAATTATTGCGTACGTTTTTTGTATTCATACACACATTTGAACCTCTCACGAAAACATTCTGCCTAATTCATAAAATTTGCGTAAGCACATGAGTTCTTAGCCTTTTTTAGATAGGACAGTATGGGGGGTAGGGTCGAGAAATGTCCTCGAGATGGGATTCGTTTGTTCTTAAACATGTTCTTCTGTTAATTAATATGAATTGAATTGCGTATATGTGGTATAAGTTTTTTGTACGAAAGTTTTGATGATCATGAATTGTTTGTGAAAACGTCTGTACGCACATTTCACGCATACATTTGTGCATAGACATGGTTAGTGAATGAGACCCAATGTGTTTGATTCATGATGTTTGAAATGAACAGAATATGAGATAATATAAACATAACATTTTAGTTTAAAATGACCAATATGGACTCTACCACACAAGGCAAAGAAAAAACCTTACCACATTTTTAGGATCTGCACTAAGCCCACCACCTGCGTTTCCATGCCAGCACTGCCTCTCTTGAAGATGTAAACGCTAGAAGATACAAACACTTTTTCAGGCATTTAGCATTTTATATAGAATGATTAGGTTTAATCTATTTAAAAAATAAATAAATAAAAAAAGCACATTTTCTTATATTTTGGATTTGAATGCCACTTACTTTGACAGCTTCTAAGATTTGTTGGCTATTCTGGCCTCTATTGTTGGGCCATGTTGAGGACTCTCTGCTTGGACTTGACAGCTGAATGAGATGGAAAAAATAGATGTGATGTATACCCATTTTATACCATTTCCAAAACTCCATACTGCACATAAAAAGCTTCTTTGAAAGATGTCTCTGCTTAGATCCATCTCATTCACCCTGAGGTATAAATCTGTCTGCTATCAGACCTTCACAGTCAATGAAAAGCTTGGTAAATGGGAATCAATAAGACGTTTTGTAAGTCTACTTCACCTCACTCTCATCATAAGCACATTTAATGCTTGTATTCACTGTTCTTTCGCTTACACTGAAGGTCCTGAATAATTGCTCAGTATCTGAAAGGTGACATTTTATCATGCATTATATGACATGATACAAAAAAAGATGCATGACAAAATATATTAAGATGTACAGCGGTTCAGACTGTGCCACGTTTGCATCCAAACTGGCAACAATGCAAATTTACACTATACATAAGAAAAAGTGCTTTTAATGCCTTTTTACATGGATGTTCTATGATATAATTTTTTATTAAGTTGATGTAAAAATAATAATAATAATAAAGATGATGAAAATTTGAATATGACTGCATAATAGACAGCCTCCGGCGCCTAGACTGCAGCTCTGCAAAAGACGTTTGGCCCTAGGAGAAATGGTTATGCCCAACTGAGCCTGGTTTCTCTCGAGGTTTTTTTTTCCTTCACTTTCGCAAATTGGTGAAGTTCGTTCCTCGCCACTGGCTTGCATGGTTCGGGACCTGTAGAGCTGCGCATCGATGGACTTGCTCTTCAGTGTTTGGACTCTCAGCAGTGAAAATTAAACCACACTGAACTGAACTGAACTTAAACTCTAAAACTGAACTGAAACCATTTCAATTCACTATAATCTTCTATGTGAAGCTGCTTTGACACAATCTACATTGTAAAAGCGCTATAGAAATAAAGATGAATTGAATTGAATTGAATAATATTGGTAAAAGAATTGACACTGAGATAATTCGTTTTTGTCCAGTATATTTTGCAATATGAAGTTTTACAAGATGACTTGACTAGTGTTTTTGGAAAGAATTATTTTTAAATGAATTGGGTGTAGGGCAATGCACATGTAAAAAATAGTAACCGATTAAAAAAAACAGATAAATACAACAGAACAAAATACTAAATAAGACTACATTACATATTTACTAACCTGTCTACCTGTCTATTTTATAGCTGCATAATTCTGGATAAACTGAAAATCAGGTTTTATTTTGTTTTTTTCAAAATAGAGATTACATTTATTTATTTCTGACAATTCTATATTCTTACAATCTGTTATTTCATATTATACTATATTCATTCATTCATTCATTCATTTTCTTTTTCGGCTTAGTCCCTTTATTAATATGGGGTCGCCAAAGTGGAATGAACCGCCAACTTATCCAGCATATGTTTTACACAGCGGATGCCCTTCCAGCTGCAACCCATCACTGGGAAACACCCATACAATCCCATTCACACACATACACTACGGACAACTTAGCCTACCCAATTCACCTATAGCGCATGTCTTTGGACTTGTGGGGGAAACCAGAGCACCCGGAGGAAACCCACACGAACACGGGGAGAACATGCAAACTCCAGACAGAAATGCCAACTGACCCAGCCAAGGCTCGAACCAGCGACCTTCTTGCTGTGAGGTGACAGCACTACCCACTGCGTAACCGCACTGTCCATTATACTAAATTATATATTTTTAAATCTCAATTTGAATGATTTAAGAACTCACTCTGAGACTTCACTTTCATTACTGAATAAATTAGCATTTTTCTAGAATCTCTTCTAGAAAATTATTCAGTGACAAGCACATTTATATTGGTTGCATGTCGCCACCTTTTTGTGCAACAATGTAATTGCTACAACAGTCATTTGGAGCATCAAGCTGCTTTCGACTAGTGATGGGTCGTTCTTGAACGATTCGTTCATTTTGAACAAATATTTTATGTGACTCAAGAACAATGAGTCTTCTCAGTGAGCGATTCGTTTATTCGCGCATGCGCACATTTGTGTAGGTGGAGGAGAAGATTAATTTTTCATTTTCATTTTTCGAGTCCTCTATCAGGTTTAAGTCGTTCGTTCATCACGCGAAAGACAGAAGCCAACCATATGCAGTCAGAGGCGGAAAAAGATTTGATCCGTTTATCTCTCGAGTCCTCGATTTGAGTCGTTTTTTCATCACGTGAAAGACAGAAGCCAACCATATGCAGTCAGAGGCGGAAAAAGATTTGATCCGTTCATCTCTCGAGTCCTCGGGTTTGGGTCATTTCGTTACATGCTGTCACGTGATGAACAAACGACTCAAAAACCCGAAGGCTCAAAGGGTGAACTAATCGTGGGTGTTTCCGGTGTGGTGAGAAATCGAGTACCCCAGACAATTGGGTCTGCCTAGGACCCTGGGTGATCCTATTGGTTCACTGGAGTTGTAATAGGTATACTTTGTACTTTGTGATTAAATAAAATATATATAAATGCAGCGAAATCTCGGTTAAATCTTTGTAATTTAAAAGACCGTTATAATGACATAAAACATGGAGAATTTCTCTTTCGTGCTTTTATTTTAGACAGCCTACAACGTGCTACCACTTCTTATGTAAATATATAATGTTACATATGAATACATAAAAACATCAAAAAGACATCATTAAATGTTTACAAACGTTTTCAATTATTTTAACTATGCGTGTCTTTAACTTGTAGTTACCGATAATAATGTTACTAATATGATAAGTCTTGTTAAAATCTCAAGACTGAGAATAGACTATAAAAAGCACTTTTGATCAGGCACTCAACGCAGACGATCCATCGATTTCTCATGACACCGGCTCAGACTGTACGCATTGGTTAAGCTTATATGGGACTGTCAATGTCAGGTGAACGAAAGACTCAAATTTGAAGACATGCCAGAAGAGGTGAGCAGAGCTATTTATAGATATAACACCAGGTAAACAATGAAGGATTATTTTATCTTTCTTAGTAGCATTGCATTGTATAATAGCATTGTAGTTATGACTTGTTTAGTGCGATCAACGTTTGGGCTAGATGTGTTTGGAAGCATCTCGTAACATTTTAATCTCGATGAACGAGACTCAAAGGTCCTAGTCAGTAAAATTATCCAAACTTCCCATCACTACTTTCAACAGGTGATTGATCCAGTCGTAGACATCAGTGTTTATATCCAAACTATTACCTGTTATCCCAGTATTTCTGTGATAAACAAGGCTGCTGTTGTTTAAAGACCTTACACACAGATAATGCCCCTGAGTTGCTTTAGTCTGGACTGACTGTTTACATGAATACACAGCACTTTCTTCAGTATGTTTTTTTTTATGACTAATCAGAAATATTCTGCTCTAGGTTTGTGCGATTTGGGAAAAATATCTAATTGCAATTGTTTTAACAGATATTGCGATTTCGATTTGATTTGTGATTTAATTTTGTAGTCAATTTAGGTGCTGGTTGTTGTATTTCCTCGTGTTGGCAACAATTCTGCGACAGCTCTTACAAATGACCTGTTTTTGTTCCGTGTCTGTGACTTTGAAACCAAAATATTCCCATATTACTGATGCGCTGTTTGTATTTGATATTAATTAGTCTATAAATGCTTCTGAAGCGGCAGATGCCATCATCCCACTCATCTGCGCTTTTCTGTTTGTTTGTTTTTATTTTATTGGGGGGGAGGTTCCGCATAGTTCGGTCGCGCAATTCTGATTGGGCAGAACGAAAGTGTGCTCATTCAATTGGCTTGTAAGACTTGTCACACACAGACGGCAGTCATGCATTCTGCTCTTTCTTTGTGCTCATCCATGTGTTTTTCTGCTGTAGCGTGAGTAGTACTGCCTGCACAGATATGCTTACAGACAAACCACTCATATAGAATAACCTGTCAACATCTGATATGAGCTAGCGTCCTCAAAAAAACATTTGACCAGTTTTCTTATGAACTACATACTGTCTACGTCTAACTACACTCTAATGGGGTTCATCCTGCAGAGAACACTTACAGACAGGACAAGCATGTTCCTGTTACATTATTAAAACCAGGCTTCGTTAAAGTTTCAAAATACCGTTTTATTCATTTTTATTATTGTCTGAATCATTCTTTGTGTGCTGTATTTGGTCTGTGGCCATGTTTGTCAGTTTTAAAAGGGTTGAGATGTAATGGTAACGTATACATTTTTTTTTAAAGAGTTCCACATATATTGATAATCTTGTATGCAAAAGTTACCAAATCATAGCAGTAAGCATTTTAAACACAAAAAAGCCAAACTAACAGATTGCTCAAATAAAAATGAGTTTATTTCTAAATGCTTTGTTGATGCAAAGTCATACTCTTATTATAAATGCTACAGTAAGACATGAGAGAGATACATCTTATAGTGTTCTAAATTATATAAAAGGACTAACATATATTGTTTGTTTGTATTAGGTGATTGTGATTCATCACACTCTTGTCACAATTTCTACCTAACATAAGCACTAGTGAATTTGAATACAATTTTCTTATCACTGTTTTTTATCATTATTACTGTTTGTTAATTGCATGTCTTTAGCAACTTCTTGTCCATAACAAATCTCCTAGTAGTAGTAGTTGCGAACTTGTGGCCACTGAATGGAAAGTTGAAGTATACTAATGCCAAACTAACGAGAAACTGTTTGTGGCACAGAAACCAGAGTAAATGGGGTCTTGTCACATGTTACACTGATATGAGCTGAAAACAGGGCGGGATTAAGTCTTATCTAGGCACATATGCTGTATGTCTGAGTGTTTATATCATATGACCTACAGATTAAAAAGAAGTTCACGCAATAGCGAAACGTTGTATAATTTAAAAACCCACGTCGAGCAAAAGAGTTTACAAAATAAAGAGGACCAAGTTGTAAAATGACCAACAGCCATAGTATCGTATTTACACAACAGCTTTGACAAATCCATTAGTCACGATGAACAACGTCAACTTCCTACTTTAACAAATAACAGCTAACGCTATGAAACAACAACTTGCAAACAACAAAGATGTGTACCTACTGAGATTACTGTACTGTCCCTGACACTACATAGTGCAAGACTGCATTTGTGAACTCTTGCGTTTTTTAAGTTTCAGCGTGTCTTGGTGTGCTGTCCTAATGTCGTGTCCTAAAGTGTCTGACAGAGGTGAATGTACCAGATACGTGTTCCGCTGTTTCCGTTTATTTGCCACTCTTTGGTCGTGAAAGGTCCATGCTTGAACAGCGCTGCTCCGCTGAAGTAACAGGGATAATTTGCGTCTTTGCATGTGAAATCCACATTTCAGCGGTACCAAGAGCGGCGCCATGCTGAACTGGAGAGTTGAGAGAACGTCACGCGTGACGTAATTTCCGCACAGGGGCCTCTAGCCAATAGGAAAACGACAAAGGCTTTAGTAGGCATCAACCAGTCTGTGGCATCAACACATGAAATGACCATCCATAATCAACAATAACAAGAAAATAAAAATGTTTTACTATTCGAGTAATGCGACTCCTACAAGTTTTTTTTTAACAACCAATACATTTATTTTTGAATTTCAAAGGTATTTAAGTAACCATATATAAGAAATGTATACACAATGTTTCATTTGCAATCAGTAATATTTGTTGCAAAATACACCAGTATGGGTGTATGTAGTACAAAGTGTTTTTTGTTTCTTTGTTTTTCCGTCACTGTGACGTGGAAACTCAAAAATAACAGTGGGAAGTTTCTGTATTCTTACTACCTTAGCCACATAAAAAAAAACTATAATAATTTATAGTAAATGAATTTTGAACCATAAAGTAAAGTAGCGAACTTGAATTAATCTGTTCCTTGAAGGAAACGTATATATCCAATGGCCCAACCGAACCGCACTCTTGCACACCTCTTCCAACCGGACCAGCGCCTGCCAACTGAACCGCGCCTATATATATATATATGAAGGAAACATAAGCTTAATTTAATTGGGTAAATGGGTAGTTGATTACTATGGAGTTGATATATATATATATATATATATATATAAATTAAAGCAATATATATATAGTAAATACTATAGTATTTTGAACCATACTATAGTAAAATGTATAAAACTGCATAATATTAACAACAGTGAAACTATTACTGTATACACCACAGTTAACTCAGTTAAGGGGCAGTCGTGGCCTGGTGGTTAGAGTGTTGGACTCGTGATCCG
>CAIGQV010018344.1:6391917-6420072 GCA_903798115.1 Danio jaintianensis | reverse complement strand
ATGATAAAAGCTTCAGTAATTATCACAGCATGACATTTTGCTACACAACACAAACACTCCAGAGAAAGAATCCAGAGCACAAACTCACCGAACTGGCCATAGACAGGAACACAACCTGAAGGAGACACAGATGAACACAATAAAACACACACAAACATAGAAGAAACACTTCAGTCTGACACATCAACATCTGTCCAAATCAGGTTTGACCTCACATCTGTCTAACCGCAGTGTGTGTGACTGTGTGAAATGTGCATCTGAGTGCATGTCTATATGTGTATGTGTATATATGTGTGTGTATATGTCTGTTTGTGTCTGAGAGTGTGAATCTGTGTGATGTGTGTTCATGTGTGTATGTGTCTATAATATCTTTGGATCTGCTCTGTGTGTGTGTGTGTGTGTGTGTGTGTGTGTGTGTGTGTGTGTGTGTGTGTGTGTGTGTGTGTGTGTGTGTGTGTGTGTGAGCCAGTGACAAACAGACTGATGTGTGTCTGTGTGAGCCAGCGACCAACTGACTATGTCTGAGCCAGCGACCGACTGACTGAAGAACGACAGAACTTCCGGGTACTTGAACTGTTGGGGCGGGATGCGGATTGGTGGAACAGGAGCAAGTGAGTGACCAATCCAGATGCGGAAGAGTTCTGATTGGACAACAAACACATGGGCGGATAGACACAGAAAGGAGGAGGGAACACATGAACTGCAGGTACAAGAGAAACTGAATGAAAATCAACACAATAAATTACAGAAACGTTCCGGGAACGTAACAGCTCTACAGTGTTTGAACTTTCAGCAGTGAAATTTAAACCACACTGAACTAAACTAAACTGAACCTCAACTCTGAAATCTGGACTCTACTAGAACTATGTTAAGCTGCTTTGACACAATCTACATTTTAAAAAGCGCTATATAAATAAACATGAATTGAATTAAAATAAAATACATAGTTTTCCACCAAGTCAACCTGATGTGCTGAAATATAATTTGGTAATCTGGCAGTGGATGGGTTATAGAGAGCAAAAAAGACATACATTCTGACAAGGGATGTATATTTTCAAAGGAGAATAACTGACTTTTGTTTTCAGATAAACAAATGGGTTCAGTTAGCATGTTTAACATATTATGGTATTTTTATGTTTAATAAGAGTCAAAAACCATTTGCAGCACCTTTAAATGAGCCAACTCGTCCTGAGCTGAACTTTTGCATAAGTTCAACTGAGCAGTTACTGATTTGATGTAATCTGAGTTTAAATAGGTGAAGAGTTCAGATGCAAAAACCTCTAAATGCCATCTGAAATGTTCTTCGAAAATGAGCGTTTTTCTCAGTTTCCTATGTTTATATGCTGTTATTTGACTTTAAAGGCAATGAAAATAACCTATTCATCACCATAACAGTGAAATATTTGAACCTACACAGGGAAAAAATAGAAAAATGCTAATTTTAGAAGAAGATTTCTGATGGCATTTAGAGGCTTTTGCATCTGAACTCTTCAAGTTTACTCTCTCACTTTCCTTCGGCTTAGTCCCTGATTTATCAGGAGTTGCCACAGTGGTATGAACCACCATTTACTTAGTTATAGTAAATGGCATAGTTTTATGCCCTTCATGACACTCAAACCAGTGACCTTCTTGCTATGAGGCGACAGTGCTTACCACTGAGCCACCGGTGATTGTGGTACACAAAAACACAAAATGTTACTTTAGGATTACACACTCTGTAAGTTATTGTGAGTTATTATTGCACAAATTAATGCAATGTCTGTACAATATGGATGATCATTTCATGATTTTCCACAAAAAGATGTGCTAAGAATATCAGGATTGTCTTTTACTTCTGAATATTAATGTAATTGTCTACTGTTATGTGAAATCAGAAAGCATCCTCCTCTCTGTTCTGTACTAGCTGACCTTTGCATTCTTTTCAACATTTCTATCTTATTCAGCATCTAGCCTTCAATGATAATTGTAGACCTCCTAGGAAAATTACACAGTACTTGGCAGATGGCCAAGTGCTAAATAGCACAAAGATGCTCTTCCAAAATAATGCAATAATAGACAGTTTGAGCCTGTCATTTTTTTTATTACTAATAATGCTGAGAAGATTCAATTTATAAAGCCTCTGTTTTTGAAATTCTCCTTCATAATAATTAGTTAAAAAAATAAAAAACATTTAAAATATGTTCAGAAATATAACGTGTAATATAATTTAAAACAGGCATTGACTGTTTCTGGCATTTTGTAATTGTTTGCTGTCTACCCTTACACTTGTCTGTTCTCTGGATTACCCTTTTGTCTTGCTTCTGTTATAGTGTTTGACTACACTCTTTTTAATAAAACCTGCAAAGATAGATTTTTTTATATAGAATATAAATATTGATCAAATTTTGTGTATGTATATATTTATGGGGACTAAATAAAGTACTTTTAGAAAAGAGCCTGCAAGGCATCCTTCTGTATTTAATCAATTACCTCTGTCTAGTGCCCATGAGTTGATGATCAGGCGTCCATTTAACAGCTGGTGCAGGACATAAAAATCCAAATAAACACGCAAAAGCAATGACAAGCGAAATCGAATGATCAAACATTTTTACAAATTCATCAATATTTGTTATTGAAGAAAGAAAAATCTTTCTTACTGAAAACGGAGTAAGATTTGATTTAAATAAAAAGCTAAATTGCCTTGTCCATCAGAAAGAGTAACTGTGCACACTGTAAAAACAAAAGTTGACTCAACTTAAAATTTTGAGGCAACCAGCTTCAGGACATTTTTGAGTTTACTCAACTTAAATCGAGTCAAGTGCAGTATTGGGTTGAAAGTTGAGTAAACTCAAAAATGTCTTGAAGCTGGTTGCCTTTTTTTACAGTGCATGAAACCTCCAACACCTAAAACAGTTTGAGAGACAATCATATTCAAATAAATATACAGAATTAACATTCTTCATTAGTAATACGTGATTACTTGGGCACACTTAGTGGGCTCTATTTTGATAAGTGCACGACGCAGATCCACTTAGGGCTTGTACAAATTCACTTTTGCTATTTTAGGGACGGGAAAAATGGTTGGCGTGCCCATTGCATGGTTTAAAATGGTTGTCCTGATTTTCCTAATGAGTTATGGGTGTATTTTGGGCATAACATCCAGTAAATGAATCAGAGTCTCATCTCCCATTCCCTTTAAGAAAAAAGTTGTGGTCACACTATCTTGTGGATTCGCTATTTACTTGGCAGATTTTGCAAGCTGAAAAACAGAAAGCTTCACTAGCAAGGAAACATGTTGTATAAAAGAATTGTCCTGATTCTCTTAATGAGTTATGGGTGTGTTTTGGACATAACATGCAATAAATCAATCAGTCTCATCTCCCATTCACTTTAAGAAAAAAAGTTGTGTTCACACTATGGTGGATTCGCCTTTTACTTGGCAGATTTTTCATGTGCAAAAAGAAACAAATTAGCCAATGTTTATTTCATCACTGCAAATAGGTAGGTGGGCTAATTTTGATGCACTCAGTGAATATCCATTATGACATATCTTTTTTATATTTATGCAGACAATAACAATCTTTTACATTTGAATCCTTTATTTTTTTCATATTTAAAGATGTTTATGTGCTGCAGCGCATCCCTCTGTGTGTAATAAGCAATGCGTACTGGCATTGTGGACCCACCTATAGTCACATATCACAAAGTGCTCTTTAAATGAAAAAAAAACCCTGCACCATTGACTAAAGACCACCACAATGTATTCCCATTACCTCTAAATAGCAACACGCCTTAACACGCCTCCTTTTCAGACCAGGAAGCCCATGGGCCCAAAAAATGGGTGCAACAATTGCTATTTAAACAAAGTGGCACATTGAAAATGACACCTGTGCCAGGCTAAAACTACCAAAATAACATTTGTGTTGCACCTGTTGCCGGATTGTACAGGGTGTATGATAGGGTCCTCTGATTTAAAAAAGATATAAGAATACAAAATAAGCAAGGAATCCAAAGATTTTATTTATTTATCAGACAAAATTTTCAAACAAGTCATCATTTGTACCATTAAAAAACAAGAACAAGAACAACAACAACAAACATGTAGTGGATATGGAGTTAAATTAAAGGGTTTAAAGACATACACAGCCAAGGAATGCAATGATCGCCCTAAGATTAGGGTCAGTGCAAATGAAACAATAAGCATTGGCTATTCAGGATCCTCATAATTGAGAACCATAAGACAGGCATGTCAATAATGTATGAATTACAGTATATGAAGAGGGCAAAACAAATTGGACTAAAACACAGTATAAGCTTTCAACCAGGGCAGACAAAAACTGAAAAAGATTACTTGCCTGCTTACAATACAATACAACACTGCTATCCCATTTGTATCTCCTTTTGCACTAGAGAGAAAACTATATTTTGCACTAGCACCTCACAAGACTTTGTGGGTTTATGGGCTTTATGGTAACACATGAAACATACCTTCAGTTTTACACAATAGAAGTCCTAATCAATACTGACCTCCAGCAGTATCTTCCTAAATATATACAGACAGAGCTATCAAAATGCTTATATTGCATACCAATGCAAAAGAAAGCTTGTAAATCCAGACTGCTCTCTGTTGAGCACAGGAAAACAGCCACAGTCTGAATTAGTCAATAAGGAATAATAATGAAAAAAGGTTAATAATAGTGTCCCCAAAGTCAGTGATATACTTATTACAGTGGATAAATGCATAGGATTGATTTCTTACCAACGGAATATGGAAATTTGTATCCAACACGTCTGTGTCACATTTCACTTCAAAACAAACCAAAAAATAAATATCTAAAACTAACAATTCAGCTCATCAAATGAATTGCACGGTGCGTAATAAACAGGGAACATATTTTACCTTATACCATTTAATTAGGTGCGTGATTTCCCAATTTATAGTAATGGATTCAGAAGTTTTAATTTGGGCTTTTTCAGTATGCCTCGTGATGTTCTTTGTTTTAGTGCATCTTAATAAGAAATAAATAAATACACATTTTTAATTAAAACAAGCATAATTTAACGAGAGGATACACACTACAAAAAAAGTATATATATAAAATAAAAACTTAAGCAACTTTAAATATATATTGTTTTAAATATAACTTTAAAGGAAAGCCAATTATATACCAAAATTACTTTCTTTTGTTTTGAGGTTGAAATGTGATCTGAATACAGTCATCCCACGATGTGAAAATAAAAAAAATAAAAAACAAGAAATACCTGAATACTGAATATTGATATATGATATTTTATAATAGATGTGTCCATCAGTTGTCATCAAAGCATGATAATAAACAGTCCAACAGGTCCATGACATCTGATAGTGCCAGTGATTGTCCTGTGGCTCTCCTTTTCATAAAAGATCCGCAATATATTTATTAACATTCAGCACAATGATCGGCTTTACAAGCAAAATCCTCACCGTTCCCAATATATTTGGCTCTCTAAAAACATGCTTTTCTGGAATGATCCAGGATTTGGAATGCAGTCATCACATTCAAGGATTGGCGCTTCCTTAAACCGCTCTTGAAGCTAAAGTGAATTAAGGGTCCCACTAGTAAAATAAAAACAAAATCTTATTAAGACTGCTATTATTATTAATTATAATACAATACATTTTAGCTAGAACTACTTTTTATGTTAATAATGGTATTGCTAGGGATATATAATTTTATATTCAACTCACATTTGAGATTTTAAAGTAATAGCACATCCCTGTTAAAAATAGAACTTTAATAATTTTGTGAAATCATTAAAGGGGACCTATTTTACCCCTTTTTCAAGATTTAAGATAAGTCTTTTGTGTCTCCAGAATGTGTCTGTAAAGTTTCAGCTCAAAACACCCATCAGATTATTTATTATACCTTTCAGAAGTTAGTAATTTTCAGCTCTGAGCATCTTGTAGTTCTTGTTCTTGTTACAGTTATGAAATAGTTTGATAACAAGCAGGAATGTTCATGGGCCAATGACATAACCACATTGAAATGGTCTATTCCATTGGCGGTGACTGTTCTAAACCATATCCTCAGCTGAGGTATGTTTCGCAGATTAGTGTGCGCATATAGGTGTGAAAATACACAGATTGTGCCTCATTTTATATATTTTTGTATTTTTTGTAAGGGCGGGGTTGGTAATATGCGTTTCATTTGTTGTAAAGATATGTAAGTCAATGTATACTGTACTGTATGTTGTATGCCAGTGTCAAATATGAATTTCAATAAAGTAAAATAAAGTAAAGTACACAATGAAACTACAGAAAAGTCAAGCTTTAAGTAGGAAAACTATCAAAGTTTTTTTAACAAGATGCTAATGGTCTAATCCGATTCAATGATTTATGCTAAGCTAAGCTAAGCTAAAAGTGCTTCCTCCATACCAGCGGTTTGGCTGAATGGATTCAAAAATGGTAAAACTCAACTGTTCAACACTAGGTGACATGTAAAATGAGCCTACATCCAAAAAAAAGTGGAGTGTTCCTTTAATGTGCATAGTACAAAAACACCAGCATGACTTAAATGCCATATCTATAAAGAGAGAGAAGGAGCTTCAGCTTTGTTTCTTCCACAGGTAACATGATGTTTTATTTATTAACTGCTAAAGTGCAAAAGTTACGAGTTGTTGTTTTGAAATACTACACATTTCTACATGTAATTCTACATAAAGAAAGTTTATTTTAGTGTTAGTGCCTTCACCACTAAAATCCATACTCACCAAGTAGTCATCCTTTCCAGTGATTACGATTCAGTCCTAATAAGGAGTGAAGATCCATTTTCATCTAAAAAAAAAAAAAAAACATTTTGGGGAGGGGGGTGAGTCAATCAAGTGTTTAAAAGAATCCCTACAAAAGCATAATTATTTTATACAAACTTTTTTGGCATTACTTGAACAGTAAAAGTGCCACTAATATTGCAAATTATGAAAAACAGAAATAGACAAAAAAGCATTTTGAGTTGGCATGAAAATAATGTGGAATTTCATAATCTGTAAAATATGTACATAAAAAATACATGTAAATATTTTTTTTTTACATTTGACAAGGCTTGAGTCTACTTTGTATTAGGGGTGGCTCGATACCATAATTTTGGGTTTGATTTGATACCAGAATTCAATACCTCAATCAATGTTAAATCAATATTATAGGTGAAAAATAACTAGCCTCAAAAGACAAGTGAATTGAAATTTTTATATAAAAATAAACAATGTATTTTTTTCTTCTCGTATCTTAATCGTATCTTGGTTACATTTTGATTAAAAAAAAAAAATAAAATAAAAATTACATATAACTGAAGTAATACAATATAAATATATTCAAATCTTTAAATCATCAATGTATCAGCAACGAAAATGACAATCAGTACTTATTAATGCTGGTTAATGTTAGGTATGTGCTAAAACATCATTCAAAAATGTATTCATTTATCATCTGTACATTACTAGTACATCACTGTTAGGTCAGCTTAACTAATGAATTGTGACAAAGGTTGCTTTACAGTAAAGTGTTATTCTAACAGTCAAGTTTCAAAATCTCAAAGGATTTTTTCCCTAATCTTTTCTGTGAATTTAGAGATCGACTGGCGAGTGCATCATTTATTTTCCATAAATTGAGATTTAGGTAACTTTTATTTATGACTGATCAATGCAAATACATAAGATGTGATGAGCAAGTGAAAATGCTTGGCAAGTTCTGCTCTGTTTGCACATGATTTAAAAGCAACTCTTGCATAAAGGTGCAGAAAGTCAAGTTCCTTTTATCATGCTTTATATGCAAAATAATGCCAATTTAACTTCTAGTATTGTCCTTATTGACGAGTTTCAGGCGCATTGAGTTTTTTTCTGTTTGATAATCCATCGCATCGTTCTATTGTGAAGTTTACTGATTTCAGCAGCAATTTGAGAAGCACTGTGCCTAGGGTGAACTTCGGAAAAACAACATATGAAATACTGAATTGAACAAAATTATGAAATTGGAACATTTTATAATGCTTATAGTGCTCATCATTACATCGTATTAGCTCATAATAAAGTTTACCATCAATAATACATTACATTTGGAGGAAACAGTAACCACAGGAAAACCATGGTGTAAACGGGACAGTATATGTGTTTTGTTAACACTATTTTCAGTGTTACCACATATTAAGAGCAATATTTTTTTTTTTATGAAAAAGAGCAACCTAATCAAGTAGTATAGAAATAAAATGCTTACAGTATGTATTAGAGTATCTTACTCCAGTTATACAATTGTATTAATGTAGATAAATATAATAATACTGATGAATAAAATAATATACGAGTAGACCCAATTTGTCAAAATATCATGGTTACAGGTAGTGCAACCTTAAAGGGCTAGTTCATACAAAAATGAAAGTTTACTCACGATTTACTTGCCCTCAGTTGGTTCCAAACCTTTATGCATTTCTTTTTTTCTGCTGAACCTACAAGAAAATATTTCGAGAAATTGCTGGAAACTGTTAACCACTGACTTTGACAGTAGAAAAACACATACCATGGAAGTCAATGGTTACTGGTTGCCAGCTTTCTTCAAAATATCATCTTTTGTGGTCAACAGAAAAAAGGAAACTCAAACAGGTTGACAAGTCAAGGGTGAGTAAATCATGATAGAATTTCAGTTGTGGGTGAACTATTCCTTTATCAATTTTTCGGTTCATGGCAAAATGTTCCTCCTATATTTTTCCATGTCATTGCTGTTGAGAGCTGTTGAGCACACACTCAAAAAAGTTAGATGTTTGTTCAAACTACTTATTTAAAATAAGCTGAAACAACACAATTATTGAGTTTTTAGCGGCAACTTAATTGTTTTATGTTCAATCCACTTATATTTGTAAAAAACTATTAAAGCTATCTTAACTCCTTCATGTTGTCCCAACACAAATCGATTGTGTGGAACCCAACATTTTTTTTACAGTGCAGTTTCATCCACCTTTAAACTGCTACAAATCACAGAGTTCCAGTCAATTTATCCATTAAGAAACACTTGAATTCAGCAGATGTTTTTTTTTATTTTTTATTAAAGGACAATTTTTTTGAGATCTATCAACATTATGAGTTAACCCACCTACTCTTAGGTCATGTTGCATGTAACAGTATGCTCCTGGGTATTTATTAGAATACATCATGCCATGTTTCAGACCACCAAAAACACACCAGTGATGCAGAAATATGCATTAAATCTATTTATATCTTTGATTTAGCCGCTTATTTATTTTCTGTGACTTGCAATTTAGATGCTGTGTTTATTTTACCTGCACTTTCGTCATCTGATCCACCATCCTCCACCCATTTCTCCTCATTGGCCAACAATGGATTCTCAGATTCACGCAGGGTCCTCAATGGGAAATAGTGGCCATCCCCTTGGCTATGAAACAAACAAACAAACAAACAAACAAACAAACAAACAAGATATTTTACAAACAGTAAGTTGAAATTAGTAATAAGTAAGCGTATTTATGAAATTAAAAGTAGGGAACATTTCCGAGCCAAGTTGTCAAAATAAAACTGACATTTCACTTATGTTTTTTTTTTTTTTTTTGTGAATTATTATTATTAATGATTAATGAATAATAATAAAACCACTGGAAATTGCAAATCGATCAGAGCTGTGTTACAGCATTATTCTGACTTCACCAAATTTACAAAAAAAAAGCGTAAATTGAATTGCTTTTTTATTTTTATTTTCCTTTATTTATCGAGGTGCACTTTACGTGGTGTGATGGCAGAACATTCTGGGATGTTTCCAATAATGTCCCACATCCTGTACAGGCTACATAAAAAGGTTCTACTTTCATACTGAATAGTTGGTATGTGACAAACTTGATACGAATAAATTATGTAATAGTAAAGACAATTAGTAAATAATAGCACTGTTCTCATCCACGCTTGCATTTCCTAAACAATAATTACCACATTGCAATGCATTTGGAGAAACTAGGTAGTTATGACTGCTTGCTAAACTGTCGCACATACTGCATTCAAACCGCAGTCAAATAACTATTGGAGTGATAATGCCAGCTAATTTCAAGACCAAAATAATGTTGATTATAAATAACCTTGACCAAAATGATAGCTGTAAACAATGAAAATGGAATTTATTAAACTGAACTGAATCAGTTTACTAGAACTAGAATTACATTAGCATTCTATTATTTATTATTATTATTATTATTCTATTATTTATCTTATATATATAGTCCCACAAAATGAAATATAGATTTTTTTTTTAATTTTCCTGTTTATCCATGTAAATCACAAATGCACATGCACACTTTAAAACCAAAGCTTCAATCCTCCTAACAATTTAGAAGGAACAGACGTAAATGTATATATCTATGGAATGAAATATACAGATTGTAATGAATGTTAGTTTACTTATTTTGCTCAAGAATCTATGTTCCATATTTTATATTGAAGGGATAGTTCTCAAAAAATGTATTCACCCCCAAGTGATTTCAAACCTTTATGAGTTTCTTTTTTTCTGTGGAACACAAAAGAAGTTATTTTGAAAAAATTCTAGAAACCTGTAACCATTGACTTCCATAGTAGGAAAACAAGTGTGGAAGTCAATTAGTTACAGGTTCAGCATTTTTTCAAAACATCTTCTTTTGTGTTCAACAGATGAAAGAAACTCAAACAGGTTTGTGGCAAGTGAATAATAAGTAAATGACAGAATTTTCAGTTTTGGGTCACTGTAAAAAGCAATTAGTTTGATTTACTTAAAAAAAAAGTGAGTAAACCCATTGCTTTAATAGAGATTAGTAGATTTTTACTTTAAAAAGTGAGTAAACCAATTGCCTGAAAATTATTACGTAAACGAATTATGTGCATAATTATAAAAATTAAGTCAACTTAATCATTCCAAGTTACAATGGATTTACTCACTTTTTTTTAAGTAAAGTGCTTTAACTGCTTTGTCCAGTGTGAACTATTCCTTTAAGAAGGAACTAAAGCACCAAAGCAAGGCTGAGAGTTGTAGTTGAAACCACACACATTTGAGATGATGTTTGGATATTCATAGGAACTATGGATTTAGGAAACAAATAATTATTTAACTAAGACATTAACAACAGAAAGTGCGACCATAGTTGGCTTATAATGCTTTTAGGAAATGCACCCCTGGTTAATTTATTTAGCTAAAGTGGTGGTGCATAGCCAAGTAATTTATGTAGCTTGCAGCTCCCTTTGTTAGTTAAATGAATCACTAGACAGTTGCTCTGGAAACCAGCAGACTACTAGTCAGGCTTTCTATTTCATGTTGGGGAAAATCTAGGGCTAGGTCACCTAAAATACAGCATACTTCACAGTATAGTTGTTGTTTATGTGAAACATAGGACACTGCTGTTAATTTAAAACTTGTATACAATTATATAGTCAGAGTGTAACAAACATTAATGTTATTGAGCGTAACCAGTTTTGACATTTGATCACCTTGTGAACACTGGAATAAACCAGAGCTTTTTATGCTCCCCAAACACCTGCCGGAGGTTTTTGCTGAGCCCGACATTAAAGCCGTTTCTGTCAGGCCCGTTCTGAAACACTGGTGGAGAAAATGCCTCTGGAAAAAGAACATTCATAGAGGTTATACAGTTCACACCACAATTACGGGCCACATAAATGACATCTGCTCACCAAAGGTCAAGATAGAACACCAGAGAACCAGAGTAAAATGGACTCAACACTAATAAACAGTTTTTCAAAAATACAATGAAAGATAATCATGGAATTGAGTACAAAAAGAAGGCTTCCTCACCTAGTGTTGATCTGTTTTTAGCCACCAGCCAACAGTGGTATCCAAACAGGAACATGAGACTAACAAAAAACATGAGAGCCACAAACAACAGGAAGAGCACGTGGAATTTGGCTGGACCGTTGGGAAGATCACCCTAACAAATAAATGCACAGAAATGCAGTTTTAAGAAAATGATAAATGTTTATGTACTCCATATTAACACATAAGGAGCTCAAAATATTATCACAATCAAACCTTTTTGTAAATGGAAGTTAATATTGTACATTCACATTTCTTTCATATTATTCTATTAAAATTGTGCTTTGCATTCCAGGGGTAATTTGTAATTCTCTGGTCATAAATGATCATATAAAACCATTTCTGCAGAACTTTTTACTTACCTACAATATAGATATCAGAGAAAAAATTATCTCATTGAATCAATGCACTCTATAGAACCTTTAAAGATATAATTAGTTCCCAATCTTTTTCCAGGTCCGGAAAGAATTTTTTAGATATATAATTCCCTTATATTTCCAGGTTGTACAAAAATCTAAAGGTTTTATAATTCACAAAACAAGTTTACATGAGCTTTAAAGAGGACATATTATGCCCCTTTTTACAAGACGTAAAATAAGTCTCTGATGTGCCTAGAGTGTGTATGGGATGTTTCGGCTCAAAATATCCCACAATTTATTTTTTATAACTGAAACTGCCCCTTTTAGGCTTTCATTTAAACTGTGCCATTTTGGTGACTGTCGCTTTAAATTCAAATGAGAGGGCTTATGCTCTTTTCAAAATAGGGCAGAGCTACAAACGCCTATGTGTCAGCATAGTGGCAGATTCAAAACTCTAATGGCAGACAGCTGCTTCTCACTCTACACTCAAAAAATTATTTTTGCAGCTTGTTCAGACTACTTATTTAAAACGAGCTGAATCACAATTCTTGAGGGGTTTTTTTTTTTGGGGGGGGGGACAACTTAATTGTTTTATGTTCAGTCGACTTAAATTTGTAAAGATAATTCCGTTAATTTGTGTAGGGACAACATGAAGGAATTGTGTGGAACCCCGCATTTTTGACAGTGTATGCTAATGAGGGAGAGATCGTCACTAATGAGTGGGGCTTTCCTCCTCTGATGACATGTACAAAAGGAAAATGTCAATCAAAGTGTTTCTACAGACTGTTTTTATCAACTGTGATTATAAAAAAATAGAATTAATTCATTTTTACCATTAGACACTGGCTATATTCACAGTGTTGCCACATAACTGTACACCCTTATGAACGAGAGTTTTGCATAATATGTCCCCTTTAAAGTCCATTTTGGCCTTGCTGAAACTCACCACCCAGAACTTGAGGAAATACTGAAACACTGTCGATGCAATGAACACACAGTAGATCATGGAGTAGGACAGGAACAGTAGAAAGAACTTGTAGTTGGAGAACCCGACACAGTTGTTTACCCTGAGGAGTACATAAGACAAAGATAAATGAGAAAACAAAATGATAAATGTTTATGTACTCCATAATAACACATAAGGAGAGCTCAAAAGATTATCACAATCAAACCTTGTCAGAAAAGTGTAATGCCAGTAAATTATAGTATGTAACACGGAGCATAAAAGACACATTTTACAAAAAAATGACTAAATGACAACAAGATTTGAAAGCTGTTGTCTTTGGTCAAGCAAAAAATATTTTATCAGACCACTTTTTTTAATTGAGCCCTAATAACAGGTTTTCCATTCTGTAGTGCACATCAGATGGCCATTTTACTAATACACAAGACCACAGATTTGTAAATGGAGGTCAGTATTGTACATCCAAAGACAAAGGCATCAAATATCCATCAAGTTTTTGTTCATCATGAGATAAAAGTAAATGAACAGCAACAAATGACTTGAATCATAACATAATAATCTCCATTTACCATGGACAGTGGTGATCCATCTTCAAAACGCATCTATAAAAAAAAAAAAAAAAACACACACAGGAACATAAAACCATTAAATGAGACACAGCGAAATCAAGTTGTGTTGTTTGACTAAATCCTGCAACTTTAATTAAAATAAGGGCTTTGTGTAAAGAGATCCATTTTCAGGAACAGGGGTTGGTGCTTGACTTACGTTTCACAGACGGAGCAGTGGTGACATCGGTCCGGCTTTATCACCTGACAACGATCACAGAACCTGATAGCTGAAGACATGGAGATAAAGAAGCTCAGCTGTCCATGTTTACATCCGATCGCATGTTTAACTGGCAAACACTGCCATTCACAGCATTCTGCAAAATGACTATATCTCTGCAGCTGCTGTGGAAATGTACACAACCATGACAGATGGCTGAGGCATCATAGATACTGCCCTCATTACTGCCAATTACATCTTGTTCCACGTACCTCCTGACTGAGCACGTGTGAAGATGGGAAGTTTCTTGGCGATATCAACAAGAATCTGCTTCTGAACCTCTGGTCTCTCTTCCATCTCATATCGCTCTTTATCAGCGTATGACAAGTGAAACTAGAGCACAGAAAAAAATGCTTAGCAGACATATTCTGTACGAAGACACCGAAACCTGTTATTAAAGAACTATCAGGTTTTTTGCAATGTGACATTTTCAAGACAGTTGAAAATGTGTTGACACTTTAGAATAATGGTCCATTAGTTAATGTTAGTTAATGTATTTACTAACATTAACTAAGTATGAGGACGTCACGGTGGTGCAGTGGGTAGCACGATCGCCTCACAGCAAGAAGGTCGCTGGTTCGAGCCTCGGCTGGGTCAGTTGGCATTTCTGTGTGGAGTTTGCATGTTCTCCCCGTGTTGGCGTGGGTTTCCTTCGGGTGCTCCGGTTTCCCCCACCAGTCCAAAGACATAGATGAATTGGGTAAGCTAAAATTGTCCGTAGTGTATGTGTGTGAATGAGTGTGTATGGATGTTTCCCAGTGATGGGTTGCAGCTGGAAGGGCATCCGCTGTGTAAAACATATGCTGGATAAGTTGGCGGTTCATTCCGCTGTGGTGACCCCAGATTAATAAAGGGACTAAGCCGAAAAGAAAATGAATGAATGAATGAACTAAGTATGAAAAATCTTGTAAAGCATTCATTAAACATAGGTCAACATGAACTAACGCATTATTAAAATTATTAACTTAAATAACATTAACTAACGTTAACAAACATGAATAAACATCGTAATAAATGTAATACTAATTGTTTGTTCATGTTAGTAAATACAATAACTAACATTAACTAATGGACCATTATTTTAAAGTGTCACCAAAATGCTTTATTACATGCATTTAAAATACATATTACTTTTAAATATTTTCAGTGTTTGCATTTTGATGGACAACAACAAAAAAGCAAGTAATTTATTATTAAGTACTTTGAGAGACTGTATTTTGTATTTGAAATATCAAAAATGCTTCAAATATAATATACATTCTTATTATAAAATGACACAATAATGTGCCTTGACAGTACAAATAGGACAATAGCCTATTGCAGTTTTTGGCTCGATGCAAGTAAATCATGTAAAACATTCTGCTGGATTTTAAAGGCATAGTTCACCCAAAACTAAAAATCATCTGTCACCATTCTCTCACCCTTCAGTTGTTCCAAACCTGTTTGACTTTCTTTCTTCTGTTGAACAGAACAGAAGGTATTTTGAAAAAGTTGAAAACCAGATTTTCAGCTTTTATTTATTCCCAAAATATCCTCTTTAGTGTTCAACAAAATGAAGAAACTCATAAAGGTTTGGAATGATTTGAGGGTGCATAAACTTTCTAATTTTGGTTTAATTATCCCTTTAATCTGCCCATGGTTGGATTCATTTTATTAATCAAATGACAGAATGTTTTTGGTGATCAATACAAAACTACAATAAGGTAAAGTATACTATAAAATATACTTTCAGATATTGCTGTAAATTCACTGTGATTGTTGAGTATTTTGCATTTTTTGCTTATATTTTGCAAACTAGTAGCGCGATCTGAACCAAAGTGGCGTAGTCATATATAAAGAAGTCAGAATAGACATGTTCACTCCGGTTCACCACAGTACAGCCAAACATCCAAAGTGGCCCTGGAGCCAATCAAAAATCTCTATAATTCTTAGACAAAATGAGATCACCAAACTTGAACATGAGCTCAATCTGAGGTCACTGTAAAAAAAGTAGTGGGGTCTGCCTACATGGTGGTGCCACAATATGAAAAAAACAACCATGAAAGCAGTTGAGGGACCATTGGTCTGACTTAGTCAAAAATCAGAATGCAGTGTATCGGTCCAAGATGGCACCCAATCCAGCACAGAGCAATATTGCATTTTACTTCAGTGTAAGCAACAGTATATTGCATAACGTTTCGCACATCATTCCAGAACAGAAACTCGGAATTTTTGGTAAATCGGGGAAGCGCATATAAAAAAAGCATGACAATGTTTAACAGCTTCAACCAATTGGTCACACTACAACTGTTAAAAAGGTTGAAAATTCTGTTTTGCTACGTCGATTGGCCTAAAATGATTTATTGTTGTATTTTTCTATCACTTTGCACTAGTTACAGATTAACTTAAGGATAAATACTACATTTTTACAAAACATCTATTGCCAAAACATTAAATCGCTTGAACCCTGATAATTGCTGCTTGCAGCTATATTTCTTTTAATTTATTGAATATGTCTCACAAAAATGAAATACAGTTATCAGACTTTTATTATTTTCATTTTCGTCCTTGTAAAGTGGCTTTGACAATATACACCGTATAAAAACCATAGAAATAAAGACGAGTTTATTATGCCACATGTATAAAATTGCTGCAGAAAGAGCTGTTTGTTTAAAGTTTTTTGTGTTATTCGTGGTCTGCTGAAAATAATTTGTTAATTTCAATAAACTACCTTTAAATATTTAATGGACGACCTGTGAGGCGAGTAATGCCACCTCAATTTTTAAAAACAATTCATTGGTTACAGTTTAGCAGCACGGTGGCGCAGTGGGTAGCACAATCGCCTCACAGCAAGAAGGTTGCTGGTTCGAGCCCCGGCTGGGTCAGTTGGCATTTCTGTGTGGAGTTTGCATGTTCTCCCCGTGTTTGCATGGGTTTCCTCCGGTTTCCCCCACAAGTCCAAAGACATGCGCTATAGGTGAATTGTGTAAGCTAAATTGTCCGTAGTGTATGTGTATGAATGAGTGTATATGGATGTTTCCCAGTGATGGGTTGCAGCTGGAAGGGCATCCGCTGCATAAAACATATGCTGGATAAGTTGGCAGTTCATTACGCTGTGGTGACCCCATATTAATAAAGGGACTAAGCCGAAAAGGAAATGAATGAATGAATGTTTACAATTTAACAGAAGTTATTCCCATAATTAATCCAAAGCACCATCAGTTGTAGAAAAAAAAGAATAAACACAGAACTATAAATCAAATAAATAAGCACCTTTTTAGTCGGTGTAGATGGTGGAGTAAAGATGGCCTTCCAATATGTCCAACAGAACATTATAAAGCACACATGGAATATCAACAAATAGGCCACTGTGGAAAAATGGACACATTGCAGGTCATCAACAGTAAACGTTGTGATGATAACTTTAATCAAGTTAAACATTAATAGAACAATGAAACTGTAATTCTATATGCTAGAATCTCTTGTAAAGATGACATTAACATACTGGGCAAACTAAGGCGCCTTAATATATAATTATCACTTAGTTTTTCTTTCTTAAACCAATATCCTATTCAAAAGAACTGAGGTAAAGTTGGTTTTATATTCGCACATTCATTCTTGTGACATGCTCCATATATTGTTTACCATGGTACTTTGAATATTCGGCCTGAAATCACTTGTAAGTATTACTTGAAAACAACATTTGCACAATTTATTTGACTGAGAACAATGCTGTGCTTTGACAGTCATTGGCTGCTAATATGATTTCACTATTTAGAATTTGCAATAATACTTTTCTGCAATTATATTATTAAGGAGAAAGTCTGAATGTGTCAATATAAAACCAACTTTACCTCAATTTCAAAAGATTATGCACACAAACTCTAGTCTAATATGCAATGGCAAAGCTAATATTACAATAGATCACTTACCCCTCTCCAGATGATTGCTGAGAGTAACTGAAAACAAACAATTAGGGTCATTATCGTGAAATATAATGGACGTCATAATAAGGCAGTATGATATCAAGTGCTGTTCAGTTTCTAGGTAGACAGCACACTGAGGTTTGAAACACAGACCATGTAAACAATACTCTCCTAGACGTATTTAAACGGGTTTGGAAAGATACAAAGACCCAACCTTATATATTTAGTGTAATTACAATATAAATATTATAAAATTACGAATTTTGTGGATTACACTTGACACTTCCTTATTACAGACGAACAACAACCAGCAGTCCCATTAAACAAACATAAAATATCAACAGAGAAATCTTACCGAAGCACAATTCAAAGACATACGCATAATACGACCAGAGAACCACAGATGAAATTATGATGACTGGAATCCAGGAAAAAATCCTTTGACAACATCTGAGTGCTCTCGACAGAGCCATGATCAGTCCGATCGGACATCTGCTAGTACGCCTGCCTATCCAAACAACAATCTCTCTGACATCAGCTAAAACCCCTGGCAAATAACCAAACAACGATCTACTCTGGCATCCGCTAATACGCCTGCCTGACACTCAAACCACAGCATGTTCTGCGCTTGATTCATTTATTAGTGTACGTGCACTAAGTTTTATCATTGTTTTCGTTTTGTAAATAAGGGGAAAAAACGTATTAACTCTGTGAGAAATGGGTGGACATGCGGACGTCATGATAAGAAATTCAGAGATTATCATTACACAAGTTACTTAAATATTATACTGGATGTTCCCGGAGGCTTTCTTTGATATAAAACGTACTTTAAGTCAATGGAGAATATTCTAAATCTTTACAATTTTTATTTATTTTATATTTTATTATTACAGCAGAAGATTTTGAAGACATCTGACTAGAAAATCGAAAGGTAAAAGAGATGTTCAATATTATACAGTTCAATATTACATTTGTAATATTTTGCCTATAGCATTCTGTTTTAAATAACTTTTTTTTTTTAATCTGATAACTTCTTCCTATACTGATTTGCATTAATCTTCATATAAAAAAAACTTTAATCCGTTTATACTGTATCCATCCATTAACCCAAATCTAAACTGTTTAATCAATGATTCCGCCTGCTTTCCACATCATGTCATACCTTCTCAATATAAAAAAGTCATACACTTCACTTTCCCTGTTTATTTCTGCTAAATCTGTAAATGTTCTATGTAACACTAGACCCACATTGTACATTTCAAGCCGCTTCATTTGTTTATTATTCAGCATCTAGTTGCCGAGAGCTACACTCCAACTTTACAAAGATATAATATTGGTTGGATTTGTGTATAGTCAATATTAGTCATTCTGAATGTTGAATGGGTAATAATGTTTCCATTAATATGGAAAATAATGTTTAATGTCTTAATATAATGTCTTCTTAACTATTAGTCCAACTTATTAGAATTACTTCCTCAATAAACACTTAATCTATTCTCCATATAACAAGTTAGCGTTTTATCTATCATTTTCTCCATACATTTTTCAGTAAGTAAAATATCCTCAATGATTCACTTAGACGCCATTTTTTGGTTCAGTTCTGTCTTTGTAAATTGTATGTATATATTTCTCATATTGTAATAGCTCATAATTTTCCTCTATTTTAGTTTCAATTCCTCTGTTTCAATAATACTTCAATACTATTATCTAGACCATGGATTTTAACAAAAGATTTTGTTCCATCAAATAAACCTAGATAATCATTTTCATATTTTTGCCGTTATAGCATGGAGATTCAATAAAATTCTGAAAACAGTGGTTCATTTTTTAATAGTTAAAACAATTATTTGAAACTATTCCGCTGAGCAAATACCTGACAATTCATCCAACATAGTGAACCAATGGCTAATTCTGCTTGTTCCAATTTTAATCTTTGTATTACTGCATGCCTCCACTAATCTCCATTAACTCTCCAATCTTCCATTCTCATTATTATACCTGCTCCAAAATGCATTTAATTCTCCACATAATATAACTTTCCCTCTTAAGTCTTACAGTCGCTGAACTATTGTTTTGTAGGTCTTAAATCAATTTTAACAGGTCTTAAATTTCCTTTGTTAAACACCCGTACAGTCACCAATGATCCATCTCAATAAAATTCAATCCATATCAAATTTAATTATTAACCTTATTTACCAGTATGGTTTATTTTTCTTAAAATTAAGTGTTTAAAAAAGGTCTCTATGTATTTATAACTAGTGATGACACTGACCCATGAATAATAAAGGGACTAATAATATAAGTAATATTATTACTAATAATAATAATAAGCCAAAAAGAAAATGAATGAATGAATGACCCTTCTCCTTCTCTTCTCAATCATCCTTTTATAACTATTATGAATGCTGGATGAATGCTGTCTCTTGGACATATGTGATTTTTGTCTCCTTGTAAGATCTTTAATGAATCCCTTCACGGCCATTTGATTTGAAGCTTGTGACATTCCATTGTAAAATAATGAGATTTAATTTTTCAGTGTTTAGAACGCTGCACACTGAGGACATCTTCTGGTTAAAGCCATGTACTGTAAGTGCACTTACCGTGATACTGTATTAATGGATATAACGCTAATGTAAAAAATAAGAGTATTATTTATCAATATTCTTAATGGGTATAATAATTATAATAAAAAGAAGAAGCAGACAATTATCAATATGTGTCATGTAATTATTATTATTATTATTATTATTATTATTATTATTATTATTATTATTATTATTTATATGGCACAAATTATGTATATGCATGAAATACAAGACCAATCCTGACATGTTTTACTATGTAACTTAAATGGGCAAAATAAACTTAGCTGACAGTACTTTTTCCCAAATATAGGAATGGTCACTGTAATAATCATAAGATAAACTAGCAACTTCCTAATTTGTAATGTAGTAATATTATGTGTTAACAATGGGAATCCTGCAACATATCAGCTTCACCACCCTCGCAAATATCAATTGTTTATTTATTTATAAAAAAGAGAGATCCTAAAAATTGTGTCATTGTCTTCATGCAAAATAGGCTGTATTTGCTACAATTGTTTTAGGTGTCCAGTAGGTGTCTCTGTAAGACTGTTGCACATCACAGCAGAATGCCTCTTCTCATGGTGATTTTAGACACACACATACACTCACATTAAAGGGATAATTCTGTTATCATTTACTCATGTTCCAAAACCAGTTAAATTTTTTTTTTGTTCTGTTGATCACAAAAGAAGATATTTTGAAGAATGTTGGAAACCAGTAACCATTGACATCCACAGTACACTCTCAGAAATAAAGGTACGCGAGCTGTCGCTGGGCTGGTACCTTTTCAAAAGGTACACATTTGTACTTAAAGGGTCCATATTGGTACCTCAAAAGTATATATTAGTACCAATTTGTTTTAAGAGGAACACTTTTGTACTTTTTAGGTACTAGTATGTACCCTTGAGGTATTAATATGGACCTTTTAGGTACAAATTTGTACCTTTTGAAAAGGTACCACCCCAGTGACAGCTCACGTACCTTTATTTCTGAGAGTGTAGGAAAAATAAAAAATGGAAGTCATGGTATTCTTCAATATACTATATCTTCGTTTGTGTCCAACTGAACATTTTTTTTACTGTTTAGAACAAGTCAAGGGTGAGTAAATGATGACAGAACTTTCATTTTTGGGTTTATTATCCCTTATATAGGCCTAAATCTCAACTATAATGTGTTTACAAATGGATATGTAGCGCATTTAGAAATGCATAATATGTAGTTAGGCAGCACTTATAATTTTACTTTTAAAGTCATGTGAAGAGACATTCCGGCAAGGTGTGTTTCCTGCACTGGCCTGTAGTCTGGGCTATAATGGCAGCGCTGATGACAGCTTCTCTCTTTCAGACTGCTGCTTTAGTTGTTAGAAGCAGTCAGACATCCATCAGCACATCAGCAGCCACACCACTACAAAGAGCTTGTAACTTATCATAATAGTAACCGAGTTGCAATCATAACATTTACCCAGCAAAGTGAAACACCAACATATTGTGCCGGCAGGTCGGGGCAAAGCTCTGGCACTCAGAATGAAGCATGTTTGTGGTTCTGCTTCATACCGCACTGGCAGAGATACCGTAGAGACAACTAAGGAAGGATAGGGCCGTTTGGAGGTGAACGCGATGTAAGACTTGCGGTTGGAGGATCAGCCTTGACTGTGGCCCTTAAATCAGTTTATTTGGTGCTGAAAGATATTCAGTTGGAGGGCTCATTTTATTACTGTGCCAAGAAAGACTGCCAGACTAAATCTGGTGTGAAAGAATGCACTTATTTAAGTGCATTATTTTGAATAGTATAATCATTTTAAAAGGAAGCCTAGATATTAACACTTGAATCGCTTAATATAATGTAAATGATGTATATTACTGAATTATTCCAGGGTCTGTTAAAATTCTTGATTGAAGGTGTGCAATAAATTCAATGCACAGGTCCAGTCAGTTTTTATCACAGTTCAAAATAAATGAGCTGCTCAAACATTAGTAATAAACATAGTTACTCAGTGAGAGTTGCTGGAGCTTTCATTCATCTAATGGAGATGGAGAACAACCAATATCCCAAAATGGTAAAAAAAAAGGAGGTGTGAGGAGGTGGCTAACATGTTACACGCACATACATGATCTCTTTCACTTTCTTTCTGCTTCAAACTGATTCAAAGCTGGGAACAAAAAAAAATTGGTCAAATATTGCAGTGCAAAGAGCAATACTTGTTTTAAGTTGTAACTAAACCACAAAATAGTAAGTATAATCAACGGCTAAAAGATGTGCTAAAAGATTTTAAACGCACTCAGCTTTGTGTCAGATAATCAATCCATTGATTATTCCTTACATATGTAACAAAAATAATCAAAATATATAGCCATTTAAATGCAGAGTATTTGACACCAAATAGTTGAACACAATGAGCTTCTGGGGCTGCCTCTTACTATTTTACTGTAACACACAACCCAGATTGCAAAACACTGATATGAATCTACATTGTGTAGCTTTTGGATGGTTTTTTTTTCAGCGTTGTGTCAGCTTTTTCTCTCAGCTTTGTGTCAGATAATCAATCTGTTGATTATCCCTTACATTTATAATAAAAAACCCATGAAAGATTAGCTTTTTTGTTTATTTTTTTCACTTTTTTGTCTTAGCTATACAGGCAGCCATTTAAATGCACAGTGTTTGACACCAAATAGTTGAATACAATGAGCTTCTGGGGCTGCCTGTTACTATTTCACTGTAACACACAACCCAGATTGCAAAACACTGATATGACTCTACATTGTGTAGCTTTTTTATTTATTTATTTTTTTTATTCAAAAAGCAACAAGAGGGCTCAGTGGTTATCACTGTCACCTCACAGCAAGAAGGTTGCTGGTTCGAGTCCCAACTGGATCAGTTGGCATTTCTGTGTGGAGTTTGCATGTTCTCCCCGTGTTGGCGTGGGTTTCCTCCAGGTGCTCTGGTTTCCCCCACAGTCCAAAGACATGTGCTATAATAAACTAAGTTGGCCATAGTGTATGTGTGTGAATGAGTGTGTATGGATGTTTCCCAGTACTGGGTTGCAGCTGGAAGGGCATCCGCTGTGTAAAACATATGCTGGATAAGTTGGCGGTTTATTCCGCTGTGGCAACCCCTGATGAATAAAGGGACTAAGCCGAAGGAAAATGAATGAACGAATGAAGCAACAAGAGAAGTGAAGGAAGTCTTAACTGCTTTCCCAGCAGTAAGAAGAAGAGAATAGAATGGGAAGATGCCAGTAGATGAAAAAAGCCTTTCCTAAAAAAGTCTCTGTAGCTAAAGTGGAGATAACAATAACGTTGAAACTTTTTGTACACACAGTTACCTAAAGAGCTTACAGGTGACAATGGATGTAAGTGTAAGTTTAAACCAAGAATGTTCAAGCTAATTCACAGAGAAAACTTGAAGATTTATTAGTTTAACTGCATCCAGTAAATGTACTGTATTCTCCAGTTATCCAGCAACAATGCAAATGGATGTTGACAAGCATCCACATGTTGAGCATCTAACAGTTTTTGTCTCTGCCATTCTATTTAGAGAGTTCACTCAACATTGTGAAGCATTGCTATGGTAACTTCTCACTTTCTCAATTTTCCCGAAGTTTTATTGGCTTATGACAGTTAAACGAACTGGGGTGCGTTTCCCAAACAACAACATAACTCGTGACTGAACTATCATAGTAGCCTACGATGCATCATTTGGAAAAAGAACGATGTAGTTACGAGTGTTTCCCAAAACCGTAGTTGCTTTGTCGCAAATTCATCGTTTGAACCACGTTAGTTATAACGTAAAACGTCCATAATGACACTCTAAACGGGGTGGAGTAACAAATTCTTTATAGAAAAAAAACAATAATTTTTTGTGCAAATTATATTGTTTTACATGCACACGCGTTTAAAAAAAAATCCAATATTAGTTTAGGTAAAAACCAACACAATCTCACTGCAATTCATAACTTTTTGATTTAGTGGCTAATTCGTATGAATTTGTAGGATCTCTTTCGTACAGTTTAGTATGATTTGCTCATCCCCCAATGACGGTTTGGGGTGGGGTTGGGTGCCACTTATCTGACAAGACGTAAAATAGTTACGTTTCCTCGTGAGATCAAACTGGTAAAAACGTTTTCCATATTAATTGAAATATATGTAAACGGCACATATAGGGCCTATGTTTCCTTTTACAAATATTATTGAGAATATTCCATATTCCATTCTAAAACATAAAATCACTTAGCTAACACATATTCTAATCTCATATATAAATCATATAAATCATTAACGGTTGTAATTTACTGTAGGCTATTTATTAAGAAATGAAAAAGAAAATCCTACTTAATAATAAATAGCCTAATAATAATAATATAATAATAATTATTATTAAGTAGGATATTGTTTATTTATTTTAAATTTTTTGAAAAGTCTACTTTTACAATTTGACACATTCAAACCACTGCAGAAATGTTCTAACCAACAGACCCATGTCATATACAGTACAGATACATTTCTTAATAAATAACCTATAATGTAAATTAAAACCATTAACATATGCTATATATTTTTGTTTTCACAAGCTTTGGAGACGTAACGTAAATTCCGCTTTTAAGTAATAGGTCACCTATAGCATTCACCATGAGCCACGACTGCACTCAAAATGGCAGAAATGTTTTCAAAGTGCGCTATGAAGGGAACGCAAATGTCAATATGAAGATCGCTAAAACTGAACTGTAAAAAATACTTTGAAACCAAATTACACCTAAGAGAGATGACTTTAATGTTTTTTTTGTTTTTTTATTCATTCCGAGTTTAAATGTTGGAACATTTGAAAGGCATAGGGCATATGGGGCATAACTGGGAATAGCACACAACCAGGAACTATGCTTCTAACTTCAGCAAGCGTACAAGTTTGCGATGCAGTTTGCGAATGTTCGTTGGAACGATGAAACGACAGAACTTGCGACCTTAGTTGGCTAACGATGTTTTTCGGAAACGCACCCCTGGTCAGTTGTTGCTAATTGTATGCAAATACCTACTAGTGAACCTGAGAGGATCTTCTCAGAATCTTCTTCTCCCTGTTGACATTGCAAAAAGAAGATGTGACTACCTATGGACGTACTGAGGATCCATGGAAAGTGGCTTGTGTCCTTTTCGGGATGCATTTTGAAATAGCATTTAATTTATATAGTTATAAACTCAACCTTGACCTCAGTCAAATCTATTTGCTCTTGAACAAATAACAGATGATTAAGACCAAATGTTGCCATTATATATACCCAAAACTTATTATATTTCACATTTAACCACTACAGAGACATACACCAGATTCCAGAATTAGTGTCCATAGTAAGGATGCTCATCATGAAAAATTGTCAAAATACATTTTCAAAATAGGGGCTATCCTTATAAATTATACACGTATTTGAAGTCTGACTGACAACAATATTGCCTAAAACACTGCTAGACAGATAGATATGAATGTATGTTTCACTGCATGCAATAGTCTGAGTTCTGATTTAATGCTAATGTAATATACTGAATTTGTGAATGAGTGGGTGCATAGTAGGGGTTTGTCTATAGTTTGCTTACTGGTAACTGCATTCCCAGACTTCTCATGTCCGTCTTGTGGGTTTCTCGATTTGGTTCCATGGTAAAGGTTCAGGTCCATGACTGTTGTTTTTTGAATCACATTGAAATGAAGTATAGAGTTTGATAGCATTTCCATTTCATTCCCTGCATGCTTAAGTGTCTGGACAGTAAATTCATCATTTGTGTTACTTTTTGAAGTCTGGATGGAATAAATTTTGGAAACTCTGCTACACCATGAGCCCAAAGTCAGTGATGTGTGCAGACAGACAAAGAATTTCATGTCTATTTTCCTTCCAGTTGAGTCTCTGAAGTCTGTTAAAGGGAGTCGCACATGAAAAAAAAAAAAGTTAATTTCAAAACTGACTGGTGCATGAAAACAAGTGCATGACTTCACAGTGATGAAAGAAGAAAATCTCCATGGATCTGATGAAATGCACGATGGAAAAAAGGAGTAACATTTGATCTGTGAATACTGTGATTATATTAACTTTGCATTCTCAGCTGTGATACAGTATGGAGTTCCACTCAAAGCTAGGCTGTATCACATTAATAGACTGTCACATATATTTTTCTGCAATATGTGTACATGTGAGCGACAAAATATTTTAGTGCAGCTTAAATTTAAAACACCAGCCTCTAAAAACTTGGTAGATAAGATAATTACTTGACCTGATATGACTTGGGAACTGTGATTTGGTTGCTAATGTGTTATAAAGGTTGCTTAACACATTGCTGTAAGGTTGTTAGGATTTTGTGTTGCTAACAAAATTTTAAAAAGATCCCTCCCCTAAGACTCTAGGATATTCTGTGCAAAGTTGTTATAAGAGTTGTTATAAGAGTTGCACAAAATGTTCCATGCTTTGCTTTCCATAATTTTTTTACATTTCCATACATTTATTTTTTCAAAACAGCACTGGATAAGGATAACCCTAATCCAAATACAAATGTTTCAGATTACCAAATATAGATTATGAGTGCTCTAAATGAGACTATACATCACATACACTGTTATCCATGGAAAGGACAACAGGTTGAAAAGTCAGTGTGTTGTCCAAATATACCCATCCATTTGCAGTTTAATTTAAACCAACACAGGCTCATTGGAATTATGTGCCCAGGGATACATTTTTGAGAACCGAGAAATATATGAGAAAAGTGTTTTTTGCCGTTTTTGTTTTCTCAAATCCACTAGAGGGTGACACAGTGGCTCAGTGGTTAGCACTGTCGCTTCACAGCAAGAAGGTCGCTGGTTGGATGCCCGGCTGGGCCAGTTGGCATTTCTGTGTGGAGTTTGCATGTTCTCACCATGTTCGCGTGGGTTTCCTCTGGGTGCTCTGGTTTCCCCCACAGTCCAAAGACATGTGGTATAGGTGAATTGAATAAACTAAATTGGCCGTAGTGTACGTGTGTGCATGTGAGAGTGTATAGGTGTTTCCCAGTACTTGGTTGCAGCTGGAAGGGCATCCGCTGTGTAAAACATATGCTGGATAAGTTGGCAGTTCATTCCGCTGTGGCGAACCCTGATGAATAAAGGGACTAAGCTGAAAGAAAATAAATGAATGAATGAAATCCACTAGAGGCCGCCGTGTACATTTTTGACAATCTCAAACGCGTTACTGGGGCATGTTTTCTCTTACACACCATTTCTCATAAATCTACCAGAGGCCGCTGTGTACATTTCTGCATACATCCTCCTTGCTCACATCCGTAAGAGAAGCCAGTCGGCATGTCTTAGTGCATAATATATCAGCTTGATATCAACTGACTCACCCACCCCCTTCCCTAAAGCCCAACCGATAGTGTTTTCAAAAGCAAACTTGGAGTTCTACCACTACATCACATGGCTTCTTTTTGGGCTTCATTTTATCTGGTTTCTGGAACTGTCCTTTACCGGATTCAAACCCTTGTCTGCTCCACTCTGTGTCCCAAATCTAACACTGTTCATGGTGAGCTACAGAGCAAACCAGTCAAGCTGGAAAAGCCGTCCATACGGAAATAAGTACCGCTGCTGATGGCTGCATGTGCAAGTTCTGACTAGTTTGTCTCTTATGAATCTCATTTAAATACTGGGGGAAAAAAATAAATAAATACACACACACACACACACACACACACACACACACACACACACACACACA
>CAIGQV010018344.1:6370241-6391907 GCA_903798115.1 Danio jaintianensis | reverse complement strand
ACACACACACACACACACACACACACACACACACACACACACACACATATATATATATATATATATATACATACAGTTGCAATCTGAATTATTAACCTCCCTGAATTATTAGCCCCCCTGTTTATTTTTTCCCCCAATTTCTGTTTAACGGAGAGAAGATTTCAACACATTTCTAAACGTAATAGTTTTAATAACTCATTTCTAATAACTGATTTATTTTATCTTTGCCATGATGACAGTAAATAATATTTTACTAGATATTTTTCAAGACACTTCTATACAGCTTAAAGTGACATTTAAATGCTTAACTAGGTTAATTAGGTTAACTAGGCAGGATAGGGTAATTAGGCAAGTTATTGTATAATGATGGTTTGTTCTGCAGACTATCGGAAACAAAAATAGCTTAAAGGGGCTAATAATCTTGACCTTAAAATGGTTTTTAAAAATTTTTAAACTTCTTTTATTCTAGCTGAAATAAAACAAATAAGACTTTCTCCAGAAGAAAAAATATTATCAGACATACTGGGAAATATTTAAAAAAGAAAAAAAATTAAAAGGGGGTTTAATAATTCTGATTGCAACTGTATATCTATCTATCTATCTATCTATCTATCTATCTATCTATATATATATATAGACAGGTTTTTGTGGGATTATTTTATTCACACTTTATTATTCACGCTTTATTATTCACACTTTTTTTCACACTTTATTATGTGCACACCTTTCATTAGTTATTGTTAGTTAATGTATTTACTAACATGAACTACAGTATGAACAACACTTGTACAGCATTTATTAATCATACTTACTAATGTATTATTAAAATCCAAATTCATGCTTCATTATTTAATGCACCTTGAGTTAACATGATCTACCAATGAATCACTGTATTTTCATTAAGTAACGTTTACTAAAATGAACAAATACTGTAATTAATGTATTGTTCATTGTTTGTTCATGCTTATGAATACATTAACTGACATTAACTAATACAACCTCATTGTAAAGTGTTACCTGAAAACTTTTTATTTTTTGTTTTACCAAACTTAAAGTCTAAAACTTTCATGTATTACTATAACAGTTCAATTATTGAAAATATTAAATGTATATAACAAATGCTGTATTACTTGACCAATTTTGAAGTTTTATTACATTTTGTTCATAAAATCCACCCTTGTGATTTAATCTTATTACATAATCCCTTTTTCTTCTTCTTTTAAACAGTTAAGTTTCAAGGTTTGATCTAATACAAGACTTGGTATACAATAAGATTTATTGTGAACAACTGTTCCCTGTTTGTACAGTCTCATAAATAAAGGTACAAAAACTGTCACTTTGATAAAACCTTTTATACTTCTTAGGTATTAATATGTACACTCAGGGCTTGACATTAACTTTTTTGATCACCAGCCACTGTGGCTAGTAGTTTTTCAACATTACTAGCCACTCGGCATTTTCACTAGCCACAATTTTGTTGTTGAGAAAATATATTTTATATGCATAAATTTGACTTTGGCATCCTAAAATTCATTCATTCATTCATTTTCTTTTCGGCTTAGTCCCTTTATTAATCTGGGGTCGCCACAGCGGGATGAACCGCCAACTTATCCAGCATATGTTTTACGCAGCGGATGCCCTTCCAGCTGCAACCCATCACTGGGAAACATTCATACACACACATTCACACACATACACTATGGACAATTTTAGCTTACCCAATTCACCTATACCGCATGTCTTTGGACTTGTGGGGGAAACCGGAGCACCCGGAGGAAACCCACGCGAACACGGGGAGAACATGCAAACTCCACACAGAAATGCCAACTGACCCAGCCGAGGCTCGAACCAGCGACCTTCTTGCTGTGAGGCGAACGTGCTACCCACTGCGCCACCGCGTCGCCCGGCATCCTAAAATTACTTTATTTAAATTATGTGTTATGTCCAGATGCCTCCTCATTCACTTAACTTTTTTGTGTGTTGTGACCTTGCTCAATGAGGAGGAGCAAATGTGTTGGGGCTTCACAGTGTCGCATTGCAATTAGTTTTAATTCACATGACTTTTTAGGGCTCAACTAAGGATTTTCCAAATTTGTCTCTAGCCACACCAAACTAATTATTTCCTTGCCACAAACTTTAAATAATGCGTCAAAACCTCTAAATATAGATAAATATGCCTCTAAATATAGCTTTATACATACACTTTTTATTCAACAAAAATTTTCTTAAAAAAAAAATTTGACATTTAAAAAAATTATTCTCATGTATCTAAAACTATACAGTCATGGCCAAAAGTTTTGAGAATGACACAAATATTAGTTTTCACAAAGTTTGCTGCTAAACTGCTTTTAGATCTTTATTTCAGTTGTTTCTGTGATGTACTGAAATATAATTACAAGCACTTCATACGTTTCAAAGGCTTTTATTGACAATTACATGACATTTATGCAAAGAGTCAGTATTTGCAGTGTTGGCCCTTCTTTTTCAGGGCCTCTGCAATTCAACTGGGCATGCTCTCAATCAACTTCTGGGCCAAATCCTGACTGAGAGCAACCCATTCTTTCATAATCACTTCTTGGAGTTTGTCAGAATTAGTGGGTTTTTGTTTGTCCACCCGCCTCTTGAGGATTGACCACAAGTTCTCAATGGGATTAAGATCTGGGGAGTTTAAAACTGTTGTTGGATTGTTGGAAGAAGTTGCTGTTGGAGGGTGTTTTGGTACCATTCTTTATTCATGGCTGTGTTTTTGGGCAAAATTGTGAGTGAGCCCACTTCCTTGGATGAGAAGCAACCCCACACATGAATGGTCTCAGGATGCTTTACTGTTGGCATGACACAGGACTGATGGTAGCGCTCACCTTTTCTTCTCCGGACAAGCCTTTTTCCAGATGCCCCAAACAATCGGAAAGAGGCTTCATCGGAGAATATGACTTTGCCCCAGTCCTCAGCAGTCCATTCGCCATACTTTTTGCAGAAGATCAATCTGTCCCTGATGGTTTTTTTGGAGAGAAGTGGCTTCTTTGCTGCCCTTCTTGACACCAGGCCATCTTCCAAAAGTCTTCGTCTCGCTGTGCGAGTCGATGCACTCACTCCTGCCTGCTGCCATTCCTGAGCAAGCTCTGCACTGGTGGTACTCCAATCCCACAGCTGAATCCTCTTTAGGAGGCGATCCTGGCGCTTGCTGGACTTTCTTGGACGCCCTGAAGCCTTCTTAACAAGAATTGAACCTCTTTCCTTGAAGTTCTTGATGATCCTATAAATTGTTGATTTAGTTGCAATCTTATAGCCACAATATCCTTGCCTGTGAAGCCATTTTTATGCAACGCAATGATGGCTGCACGTGTTTCTTTGCAGGTTAACAATGGAAGAACAATGATTTCAAGCATCACCCTCCTTTTAACATGTCAAGTCTGCCATTCTAACCCAATCAGCCTGACATAATTTTCTCCAGCCTTGTGCTCGTCAACATTCTCACCTGAGTTAACAAGACGATTACTGAAATGATCTCAGCAGGTCCTTTAATGACAGCAATGAAATGCAGTGGAAAGTTTTTTTCAGGATTAACTTAATTTTCATGGCAAAGAAGGACTATGCAATTCATCTGATCACTCTTCATAACATTCTGGAGTATATGCAAATTACTATTATAAAAACGTAAGCAGCAACTTTTCCAATTTCCAATATTTATGTAATTCTCAAAACTTTTGGCCACGAATGTACACAGTAGTCTGTCCTGGCTAAAGGTCCCAGATCACCAGTTAACTATACATAAATGGAGAGTTAATCTCATATTAAAGCAATGTTATTGTAAAGGATGATAATTAAACCATATTAACAAAAATAAGTGTAAACAAAAGAAAACGTGGGCAGTGTGGTGGCGCAGTGGGTAGCGCTGTCGCCTCACACACCCGCTTCAAATGTTATCAGTCGATTGAATCAGCGTTATCAGTGGTTTATCAGCTGATAGATATGGGCCAGTAGGGGCCTACTGCGCCTACTGTTAGGCTCAGAAGGCTGTTATCAACCATCCATATAATTTATCAGCTATACTAATAGAGAAGAGTTCAGATCCATATCTGTTTTTACATTACTGTGACGGTTGGGTTTAGGGTTGGGGTAGGGGTAGACGTTAATAAAATACAATTAATGGTAAATAATATAATTTAATAAATATTCAGCATAGGCTCATTCTGCATTTTGTCTTTAAAACGAACGCTGCATGGCGGTATATACGCTTACCTCCATATGAATGGATTTTGAGCTGCTATCAGTTTCTCCAGTGGCTCACCATGTACGTCGGCAGACTTGTGACGTGGTGAGGAGTTGACAGCGATGACGGAGTACAAGTCTGGCGAAGAACGGTTTCAGAAAGCAGCTAAGACGAAAGCCAAAAAAGTTAATTATTTGTTTTTATTGCTTTTTTAAAAACAGACGGTTGGGTTTAGGAAAGGAGGAGGGCAGGTTAATCGGTGCTTTTGAAAAAATAATGACGGTTGGGTTTAGGGAAGGAGGAGGGCGGGTTAATCGGTGCTTTTGAAAAAATTTGACGGTTGGGTTTAGGGAAGGAGGAGGGCAGGTCAATCGGAGCGGCCTCTGCTGGATTTACGCGAGAAGAGCAGATATTTGATATCTCATATAGCTGATTAACCATGTGCATGGTTGATAACAGCCTTCTGAGCCTACCAGTAGGCGCAGAAGGCCCCTACTGGCCCATATCTATCAGTTGATAAACCACTGATAACGCCCATTCAATCGACTGATAACATTCGAATTCGCTGCCTCACAGCAAGAAGGTTGCTCGTTCGAACCTCGGCTGGGTCAGTTGGCATTCCTGTGTGGAGTTTGCATGTTCTCCCCGTGTTCGCGTGGGTTTCCTCCGGGTGCTCCGGTTTCCCCCACAGTCTAAAGACATGTGCTATAGATGAATTGGCTAAGCTAAATTGTCCGTAGTGTATGTGTGTGAATGGGAGTGTATGGGTGGAAGGGCATCCGCTGTGTAAAACATATGCTGGATAAGTTGGTGGTTCATCAGATTAATAAAGGGACTAAGCCGAAAAGAAAATAAATGAATGAAAAAGAAAACGTGAAAAACATTCTGTGTGCGTTAATGAAAAGACGATCGCGCGCACACGGTAAGGCCAATTAATCTGTTCAAAGAATAGTCTAGTTTAGTTTCAGGCACGGTTGCTTTGTGCAAGAAAACGGGACACGGGAGCTTTTAAGCACTTGCGCGCATCTCATCAGCTGTGCACGTGACACACTAAAGCCCTCGTCAGTGAGTGAGGATCGCCTGTGTCTCACCGTGCGCCTGATCATCCTCTCATTCGTTATTCACCTGCTTTCTTTTGCTCGCCCAACAGTTATCAGTCGTGCTTCTTCTCGATTCTAAGATCACATATGCACGCATATTGACAAACGGTCTTAAACTAAAATTCTAATCTTTAGGGACGAGGCAGCTCTGGCAGTTTAAAAATCTTTGGCTGTCTAACCCGCCACAGCTGTAATCTACCCTCAATTGGCTGGTTGGCGGGTGTTAATGTCAAGCCCTGTGTACACTTTATTTACTAAATATATGGATTACTCTCAAAGTGCTGGCAACCATTGACTAAGGACCCAGTTTAGTAACTTTCTTAATGTTCTACTGAAAAAAAAAAAAAATCATCAACATTTTGGATGGCCTGAGTGAGTAAATTAGCAGGAAATTTTCATTTTAGGGTGAACTATCCCTTTTAGGGATTTATTAAAATCATTTATGACTATAATTTCTTGGATATTTTCCATCCCATAACTAAATATTACGCTTTTTGCTCTCCAAAATCTTAAATCACACATCTGTGATTTTTATTGTTAATGGACTATTGTTATTTTAAAAATGACTTGGCTGGGTTAATGATAAGACATGAGATGTGTTAATAGGTCTGGAAAGTATTTTTCATAACTGTTAAAGCTGTCATTAAATTCTGACTTTTCCCATGGGTTCAAACACATGCCGGGCTTACAGATCTGAGAGTGACCACTATTTTGTAATGAAACCACCCAAACATTGCTGAAAAGCTGTTTCTTTTCCCAGAGCTCTAAACACTGTAAGCGAGAGCAATAGTAGACAGGAGAGCTGTAAGGAATGACTTTTCTGCTCCTGGGTCTCTGTTCATATTCACTCTTAACAGCAAATTAAACAACGACAGGGTGGGGAGAAACTGCAGGCACCTCATCCAGATGTGTGAAAATAAATCTGCTCCAGGGTGGAGTGTGTCTTCAACAATCGTGGAAATTTCAAATGGTCGTGCCACTAGGAAGGTGATATGTGCAATAATAAAAGCAGTAAATTATTGCTACGCAAGTCAGAGGTTTCGTGCGTGCCGAGAATTACACAAATTCTCTCATTGGCATGTAACCATACATGGGCAAACAGTATCTGTGACAGGTGTTTTAAATAAGCACTTGGAAAAAAAAATGCTCAGAAGATCATTATTTATAACGTTTGTCAGTCAACCTCTTATTTATTTTTGTTTAACTAGCTGGTGTGTATGCTTTTTTTTTCATTGTGTGCATTGTACAGTGAGGTAAAAAAAACAATCATATTTTTGTGACATAAGTCTGGAAATTAAGACGTGTAAATATGTAATGTGCAGCATGTATTTATTTATTTATTCGTTTTCCTTTGGCTTAGTCCCTTTATTCATCAGGGGTCGCCACAGCAGAATGAACCGCCAACTTATCCAGCATATGTTTTACACAGCGGATGCCCTTCCAGCTGTAACCCAGTACTGGGAAACATCCATACACACTCAATCACACACATACACTATGGCCAATTTAGTTTATTCAATTCACCTGTACCGCATGTGTTTGGACTGTGGGGGAAACCAAAGCACCCGGAGGAATCCCACGCCAACAAGGGGAGAACATGCAAACACCAGTATGTATTTAATTTAGAGAAATTATTTCAATGAAAACACCCACACCCACAAATTATATTCATGCCCCAGACCAAATACTACTGGATCAAGAAAGTCTATCTCAGAGCAGGTTCTCTTCACAGTTGATTTACTGCAGGTACAAGTAATCAAACTGTTATCTTCATGCCAGATAAATAAGATCTAGCCTTGAACACCAGATACTGTCAGAAAATGTCTGTTTGTATCCAGACAACAAGCCAGCAGAGCCACCCAATACCCAAACCAGGGTCCCCAGGCTTCTTGAATGTACTTGAAAGTACCTGAGTTTCAGGCATATGAATTCAAGGCCTGGAAAGTAATTGAAAACAAACTCAGGTCCTTGAAAGTGCTTGAATTAAATTTGAAATTAGTTATTTCAACAATTGTCATTCTGCTGTCAAAAACAGAATGAAAAAACCCCTCTAGAAATACGTAATTTAAAAAATCTTAAATTAAAATCTTGTACAAGAAACTGACAAATAATGCACAAATAATATAATATAACTATTTTGAATTCAACAACTTTTATTAAAGTTCTATAAAGGTGACTTTTTTTAAATGGTCTACATTTCTTTTTTTTAAATGACACTCAAAAATCATCACTCTGACAGTTTTAATGTAATGAAGTGAAATGTTAAGTACAGTTTGGACTTTCATGGCGCTACATATGCTGGCGGTGTGAATTACAATGGTGCTTAATTGGATTTAACTGTGCTTTAAAAAGTCCTTGAAATTGCTGTTTATGAAAGAGTAGGAACCCTGCCAAACCCACTGACCAGGACTGAATTAATAGTCTCCTATAGGAGTTGACTGAGAATGCCAGAGAAGAGCAGAAGCAGGAGACAAACTAATGATTATAAAGAAAGAGCAGAGTTTATTGACATATGTTGCCATATTTATTGGCATATGTTTTAATTCTCAGACTTCATCTGACCAGCACAAATCCAACAAGTGTTAATACCATAAGCAACAGTAATAGAAAATTACTGCTTCACAAAATCATTACCATTAGATATGCCCAAAACTAACTATATTTCATGGTTAACCGCTACACAGATTACAACAATAAGTCAAAGAGCTAAATTCTAATAAAGCAATAATTATTGGAAAATAGTAATAATAAAATATAAAAACATAATAAAATGACAAATAATCAAGGGTTGAATAATTAGCTCATTAACTAATAATTAATAAAATCATAATTATATAAATGACTAATGAGTATAGGATTAAATAAATACATTAATATAATCAGATGAAATTAAAACAACACAAATGAATGGTTGCTTTACAGAAGCAACACACACACAGGTTTGCAACAAGGATTCTCTTATCCTTTGTTAGATTCTTCAAAAGCAAATTATGAAACTGAAAAGAGCAAAAAAAAAAAAAAAAAAAAAAGGGTTAAAAAATGGCTGCACAAAAGACTAGTAATTGGTTTTATGTACTAACACTGTATTAAACAAAAGAAGATGTAAAAATATGATGTGTATCTTCAAACAAGATTTAGAAGAAACATGCCCTAAATGTAAAGCTTGGATGAATGAAAACAGTGTAATATGTGACTAAGTTAATCTTGAATTCTGAAATGTATTTGCTTTGACAATATATACTTCCATTGTATATACTTTTACATTATATATATTTTGTCATCACGAAGACTGTTCACATGTAACCGACTACATGCATAAATACATGCAAATCCCATTTCACACACAGTATTGATCCCATTGCCTTAAAATTCCTCAAAACAAACATGTTCTGGGATGGGGACCAAGTAAAATTGTTGAGATCAGTCATGGAACATTTTGAAAAATGTTCCAACATTTCCATAATCTAAATTTTCCATAATATTATAGCCCTAACAATCAGTTTCGTCTCTGGAGAAGCGTTCTGTCTGTGCTTGTACATTTTGACAAGAAAATAGTAAATCGACCATGGTGCAAGCTCAACTGGCTTTTAAAGGGAATGGGAGATGAGACTCTAATTGGTTTATTGCATGTTAGAAACACCAGAAACACACCCATTACTCATTAAAGGGATAGAAAAAGTTTTGTCATCATTTACTCAACCTTGACTTGTTCACGAAAGAAGATATACACTACTGAAAATATTGGAATCCTGCGTAACCACCGTTTTTCCTTCTATGAGTGTCAGTGGTTACATTTTTCCAACATTCTTCAAAATATATTTTGTATTAAATAGAACAAAAACAACTTAAACTAGATTGGAACAAGTCAAGGGTGAGTAAATTATGACAGAATGTATATTTTTGGGTGAACTATCTCTTTAAGAGAATAGGGAAAACCCTTTTCGACAATGTGCCTGGCATGTCAACCATTTATCTCATTGGTAAACTATTAAAAGTGGATTCGGACATGCCCTAAGTGCACCTACACCTTTTGCTTCAGACCATGCTATTAGATCATTCAAATTCGAGGTTTTACAGTCTCGACTGATTCAGACCGAAACTTGTGTTTCCCCTTTGTTATATTTTCTTCTATACTTTGTACTTTGCTTCATTTGGGTGTTTTACCACAATACCCCGTCCACTAAGGAAGGGCCATCTCTGGCTGATCTGACTTTGGAGTGTGGATTGAGTGGTCATTTGATCCCCTGAATTCTGTTTCCTTGTTCCTCATCCACAGGCAGTGAATCTTTTCAGCAACTGTGGCAAGTTCTTTAATGGTCTACATCTGAGCCTGCCCTCTGATGCCCACTTCCTTCAAAAGCCTTGTATCAGATATGGCAACAAAACAACCCAGGCTCATTCTGAAAACGTACCCCTATATACATTTCTGCAGAGCGCCAAATAATTCCCAAAAGGTACTTTTTTTTGTTTTGTTTTTTTGCAGTTTTTATTTTCGCAAATCCATAAGAGGCCACTGTGTATGCTTTTTGAGATCTCAAATTTCTCTCGCGAGTCCCATTCGAGGCTGCTCTTCTCACGTAAATCCACCAGAGGCCGCTGTCGACTGACTGACTGACTGACCGATCGACTGACCCACCCTCGTCCTTCCCTAAACCCATGATAGTGTTTTCAAAAGCACCGATTGACCCGCCCATCCACTTCCCAAAATCCAACCGACAGTGTTTTCAAAAGCAATCTAGAAAAAGAAAAGCCCTCGCAGCAGCCTGATTTTTACCAGGTTTTCAGATTTTACCACATTCTCACCCTGTTATTTACTTGTTTATTTAATTATTTTTTCTGGAACCGTTCTTTACCAGACTCAAACCCCATCGTCGCGGTCAACTCCTCTCTGCGTCTCAAGTCCGCCGACGTACGTAGCGAGCCACTGGACAAACTGGTAACAGCCGTCCATACGGAGGTAAGCGGTCAGCTGGTAAGTGCGAAAAGGAACGGCGTCATACTGCTCTGTAGCATTTGTTTTAGCGACGAAATGTAGCCATACGTACCTCTGACTACATAATTCGCGATCTCCAGAAATGTATATAGGGCTACGTTTTCAGAATGAACCCCTGTAGCCCACCTTGACTGGATGTACCTTCATGTTCCAGCCCTTTTCCTCAACTTTACATTGTTATTAATAAAATGATTCCACTAATATTATTGAACACAATATGTATAGATTGCTGAGAACTGTGAGCTAGTAGTCAGACATGTGTGGAACTCATTGTAAATATATATTGTCACATATCACTTTTCCAAAACGTTTTCATACACAATTGTGTCTTTAGGTCTTGTTTTTCTGGAAATGGAAAGGGCAATTGGAAAATAAGGGGTAAATATAGTTTTTTGAAGACAGGCCATTGGGTGGCAAGACAAAAGGGCAATCTGCTCATTTATCGTGGTTTCATCACCCTTGATCGTGTTTCCATAAATACCAGCAAAACCGCTAAAACACACAGCTCCGTTGAATGATGAGGAAGTTTTCATCATGTAATGTGTAGGAGAGGAGCTGAATTGGAGACGAGGGGTGTGGCGGATGGAAACGCTATTATCCTGTAGGTTTACAGAATGTTTCCTTTTTGCTGTCTGTCGGCACTGTGACTTTCCAGCGTGACTTGCATGTACTCAGGTGTGTTTCCACATCACTGACGTCATGGGATGACATTAATGCACAGCCCTGTACACAGGCAAACGGTGTGATTATGACGAAGATTAACAATAAAGGAAATAACAGCACCTTTCATAATTAACATAATTCCTGAAAGAATATACAAATGTTGAACTTAACAAGTGCATGTCTTCCTAAAGTCATCTACTCCAACTTATCTTGTTAATTTGCATTATTGTGCGCATGTAAAAGAGGTCAAGTCAAAGTAGGCCTTATCACCTTAAACAGATTAAAAAAGTCAATATTATGTATCAGAAAGCTTTTGAAAAGCATAGCTGTTTATGAAGAAACAAAAGAAGCGGTATCAAATTTGACATTTACTAAGAGAGTCATCACTATCACCATTGGATTGTCTAGGGTGGGGGATTTACAGTAAATGTTTCCGTATACTAAACTTTGTGTTAATGGGTGTCATGGAGTTTAGCTATGTTTCTGTTTTGTCTTTTATTTGATAATTTAGTTGAAGTGTTTTTCTTGTTTTGTCATGTTCATGTTCCTGTCATGGATTCCTGTCATGTATTCCTGAGTTGTACTCATTGTTTTCTTCATTCATGTTATGCTCTCATTGGTTGATTTGTCATGTAACCCATTGAATTATGTCAAAGACTATAAATATACAAAGACAGTTCACTTGCATAACTATATAAGTGGAAAAGAGCAACGTTCAATATGGCCGCCACAGTAAAAGAAGCATGCCTTCTGGTCACAACATCCAATTGTCAATCTTTATAGCCACATGATTATTTGGGGAATGGGGTCTGTACAGATTTGCTTGTTTGTTTTGGCAAACCCTGTTGTTTGGCAACTACTGTATGCCTGCATTGATTTTGACAGGAGAAATTACATCACATCAAATCACGTCACATATTGTGTCCTTCTAGTGTCGTCATGCAGTCCTTGGTCTATTCTCTTCCAGGTACTACTACTGGTTATTTATTTATAGGCCATTTGTTCCCATACTATTGACCTTATTCTTGACGTATGAGCGGGTGCAGCCATTAGAATCTTTTTGGCTTGAGACTTCCAATCTCATTCACTTCCATTGATTTTTAAACGTTAAAAACTGCTCGTTATGTTGCTTGATGTTGCAAACTGATATTTTCTTATTATATTACTCTGCTTTGTCTCTATAGTCATGAACAAACTTGTTTGAAGAGCAAGTAGTTTGACCGTTTTCTGCCGTTTATTATTCCTAGTCATTTCTCCAACACAGGCCCATTGTGGATACGTACCCCTGTCTACACTTTTGCAGAGCGCGAATTATGTAGCCAGAGGTACGTCTGACTGCATTTCGTCTTTAAAATGAATGCTACAGGGCAGTATGACACCACCGACAGCTTCTGTTCATTTTAACTGCTTTCAGCTGACCGCATACCACCATATGGATGGCTTTTCTGGTGTTACCTGTTTTTCCAGTAGCTCACTGTGTACGTCAGTGGAATTGGTCACGGCGATGGGGTTCGAGTGGAGTTGACCGCGACAATGGGGTTTAAGTCCGGCGAAGAACGATTCCAGAAACCAGGTAAAGAAAAAAAAGAAAAAAATAACTGAATAAATAAATAAATAAACAACAGGCTGAAAACGTGGTGAAATCACACAGACACGACAGCTTTTCTTTGTCTTTTGAAAACACTATCAGTTAGGTTTAGGGAAGGGGTGAGTGGGTCAGTTGGTCAGTCGACAGCAAGCTGGCCTTGTCGGCTGAAGTGTATATTGCACCCTCTGGTGGATTTATGCGAGAAGAGAACGTGCGAGAGGAATTTGCGATCATCAAAAAACATACACTGCGGCCTCTAGTGGATTTGCAAAAACAAAAACCGATGAAATGAAAGTAAATCCATATGATGGCGAGAATGACGATTTCTTCTTCTTCCTGTTTTACGGTGGTTGACAAACTTTTTGGTGCATTACTGCCACCTCTCGCTCTGGTCGGTGACATCGCCAACCAATTAGGCTAACACGAGAAATTTGCTTGATGGAAAGATGACTGAGGGAGAGAAGTTATTTCTGAAGTAGGATTCCTCATGACCATACTGTACCTCGAGAAGTACATGTTAAGATGCAATAACGTTAATTCTGATGCTGTGCTCAAAAAATACTTTAGTAATTTATACTATAATGTTTTTGAACTACACAATAGTGAAGTACTCAAATTCATTTATTGTGGTACTTTTACTTTAGTATTTTAAATTTGTAACACCTGGTTCTATTGTTTTTTTTTTTTGCTGTTATATACTATAATGTGTTTCTGTTGAGTACAGCATATTTTTTTGCAGTAAATAATTGAAGTGAACAATTATGCTTCATATGTTTCATTGACAGTTTTATTGATCAATAAGAAATGATTGACTTGGATTTAAGATGCTTCGATTTAAAAATGAAAATAGCAAAAATAGCTTAGATGTAGCTAAGCTACTTTTGCCAAGTAGCTTTTAGTTTAGCTTGCTACATTTCCCAGAGGGTAGCTCTTAGTGTAGTTAAGCTACATTTTAAGTAGAGTAGCTAATAGCTTAGCTCACTACATTTTTCAAGTAGCTTGCCCAACACTGGTCGTTTCCCAGTACTGGGTTGTGGCTGGAAGGGCATCCGCTGCGTAAAACATATGCCGGAATATTTGGCGGTTCGTTCTGCTGTGGTGACCTCTGATAAATCAGACACTAAGCCAAAGGAAAATAAATGAATGAATATATGAAGTGTAAGAGTATGATGAACTACTGTTACTTCTTATGATTATACATCTATTTATCTTTAAACATCTGCAAATTTACAGAATCCAATCACTAGTATTCATAGCTCTCATGTTTTCTTTGTTTCTTGTCTAGCTTTAATGTTTAAACCTGTTGTTGGCTAGTCTTTGTGGCTAAATTGTGGCTTCATGGCTAAGTTCATGTTTGTGATCAGGTTATAGTCATTTAGTTTTAGCCAAGTTAATGACTAATTTATTGAGTTAACCCACAACCTCTCAGAAAAAATTTGCAGCAACTTAGCAATACCATAGGAGTTACAACAAAATCTTGTCAACCTCCCAGAGCAATGTTATGTTATGTGTTACCTAGCAACACCCTGACAACCACCCAGAATATCCCAGCAATTCATAGGAATCTAACACCCTACATATCACAGTTTTCTTTAAATATAAAATACATATTTCTTAAAATATACAAATCTTGTTTATTCTGCTCAATTTTAAAGCAAAATGAAAAGCTATCTCAGAGATGATCAAACACTACAATTTAAGTCTGTGTAAGAATTTCCGTGGCTGAGTGTAGCAGGCTTCATTTGATCCTGATGGTCCGGTCATGGTGATGTAATGATAAGACCTCTGGAAGAAAGATTTCAAATGTGTCATAAGGGAGATAGTTTTCCCATCCATGGCTTTGACTTAAGCATTTTTGTGGAGGGGAACCATCATCACAACCATTATAAAGCAGACAATGACAGATATATTCAAGTTATTGGATGGGGCAGTAGCACTCACCCCTTGATTGTCATGTTGGAAACATCATTTTCTCTTGGGTGTCTGTTAAACAGCTACAATTGTTATACAGCTACAATCTGTCAGAGGATACATTTCAAGGAAAGACCGGTCAAGAGAAAGTTTAGTCCAGACTCCAGGAGAAAGACTGAACAATTACAAATAAGTCCATTTTTGGCTGTTCCATATTTGCAATGTTTCTAATTAAAAGTCAAGAGACACACGTTACTTAGTATTATTCATTAAAGCAAGCATAATTTCTCATACTTGGGTTTGTAACTTTCCAACTTAATTTTATAAAACTTTCTTTCTGTTAAGGTACACATTCTCGGGCCATTCAATATGTAGGTGACTTTTATTTTTGAACAAAACACTAAAAGATTAGCTGAACACTCGGTTATTTCTAAAAAAACGGTATGATGCCGTTCCTTTTCGCGCTTACCAGCTGACCGATTACCTCCTTATGGACAGCTTTTACCAGTTGCTGTTACCAGTTTGTCCAGTTAGCTTGCCATGTACGTCGGTGGACTTGAAACTCAGAGAGGAGTTTACCACGATGACGGGGTTCGAGTCTGGTGAGGAACGGTTCCAGAAAGCGGGGAAGACAAAAACAGAAGCCAAAAAATAAAATAAACAAGTAAATAACAGGGTGAGAATGTGGTAAAATCTGAAAACGTGGTAAAAATCAGACGAGGGCTTTTCTTTTTCTGGATTGCTTTTTAGAACTGTCCATTGGGTTTAGGTAATGGGTGGGTGCTGGTCAATCGGGGCTTTTGAAAACACTATTGGTTGGGTTTAGGGAGGGAGAAGGGTGGGTCAGTCGTTCGGTCAGTCGACAGCGGCCTCTGGTGGCTTTACGCAAGAACAGCAGGAGCGAATGGCACTCACGAGAGAAATTTGAGATCTGAAAAGTGTACACAGCGGCCTCTGGTGGATTCGCGAAAACAAAAACTGCAAAAAAACCTAGCTCCTGGGACGTATTTGGTGCTCTCCAGAAATCAATGTAGCAGTACGTTTTTAGAATGAGCCTGGGTTTCAAACATCCAAGTAAAATAAAAATAAATGCAGATACAGGTAACCAGGGTTAATTTCTTCAACAAAAATGGCTTGACACAAACAGAAACTTGATAGGTCTGCTGTGCCAGTAATGTGACTGAATGCTCACACTCCAATCCATTCATAAATTAATAAAGAGCTCAATAGGTACTACAGATTATAACAAAAAGTAATGTTTGTTAGTTTGTACTTTTTGCTTTTTCTGCAAAAAAAAAGAAAGAAATTAAATATTTCGATCAGAGTGCGCACATTCATAGTTTTCAGTCATGTTACTAGGACCTGTCAAGTTTCTGTTTGTGTCAAGCTATAGGCAACAGACCTTATTTTAGTCCTTATTTTTATTGACAAAAAAGTGATCGCTCCGTTAATCTTTAAAAAGATATCTGAATTTGAGAGAGAGATGGCTCTTGACTAAGGCTATGGTTTGTGGGTGATAATCCTGTAAATAATGTTCAGTTTCAAACTATTTGGCTATAAAATCTGAGGGAACATAGGTGTAGTTCAGAAGGGCACGATTCTTCTGTGGAAGATCGTAACACAACCAATACTCTTGAAGTAGAATCCATTACTGTTGAATGCAAAGATTTTGCGCTATTATGTCATAGGGGTACAAATTTTTGCTAATCTCAATGTTGACAGTGGTTGTTATTGGATTCTTATTGCATTATTCTCATTGAATCTTATTGAATTATTCTTACTGGTTATTGGAACAAAGGACTTGTTATAATTAACATTATTGTATACATCTTGTTTTCCCTCTGTTTTGACAGCTTAAAATATATTTTCCAAAGTGTTATTAAATGTACACATTAGTTTTTTGTTCCATTACTCTAACTTTTTCTCATGGTAACTGTGACCCCGACATGATAAAAAAAGAAATATGACATGACCTGATTTCTCTTCTCCCGGGCACTGAGATAAACTATAAAAGGCATGTCTAAAAGCCTATATGAACTCAACAACTGATGATATGGATTAAATGGTATGGAAGCAAACACTTGAGCTTGATTTATGAGTGGAAAAAGCATTAAATACTTCCATCTTATTTTTGTTAAGCATTGATGTGCATTCTATGGACAGCTCCTCATGTTTAATTATGATGTAAATGTGCAACAGTAGTGAGACAGATGCAGAAATGACATGGGGTGAACTGCCCTAATGTGGGACACTCAAGATGTGGTGTTTGTAGCACCCCTATAAATAAATGAATGTCAGGAAAACTATGTGTTAGCTGAAGCTGTGTGTCTTGATCAAAATAATAGAGTTTTGAAAAGGGAATAAACTAATTTTTAAACAAAACAGTCCTGCTGCTTTTTGGTCTAATGAGCTTGTGAAATGTGTGTCCATCAAAATATAGTATAACTTTGTACATAGTCTTTATTTTTTATATTTTTATCAAATTTCCTATTCTTCCGCTTTAGGAAATGTGGTTTCAAAAAATGGGATAGTATGATTCGCCTAATGTGGAATGGTACTTCAGTCTGTTGTACTTCTGTGGTGGGGCATGGTTTGTGGGACAAACATAGTTGACAGAGTTTACAGTGTTATTATGCACTGTTACTGTAGACAAGTAAGGTCATAGGAAGTTTTTATTCTTGGGGGATGGTTTGAAGACTATTTGTGGTTCTTGTGTATGCATGTGTGTGTACCTCGTATTCTCTATGTTATGGGGACCAAATGTCCCAACAAGTGAAGTAATACCTGTCAATTTTGACCTTGTGGGGACATTTTTGGTCTCCATGAGGAAACTAGCATATCAATACAAAATGAAGGGCCCAATAGCACAATTCCAAAACAGTGCTGATAAATGTGGAAATGTCAGCTGATTTACAGACAATATGCAAACTGAAGAACAAAAATGTAGCACCTCATTTACACATCGACCAACACAATAAGCACATCGCAAATTAGCATATTGGCAAATAAGTAGAGCCGATGCTCATAAGATGCAGGTGATCCACTATGACCAAAAGTATAGTTTTTAATTCTCTTTAGGGCTATTTATTTCTTTATTGGGCAAAAAAATATAGGCATATTCACAAAAATAGTCAAACTTAATATAAGTGACCACAAGACATTGACAAAAACCTTTTATGTACAAAGGTGAAAGACTTCAGAACTGAAAATTACTTATTTACAGTAAGCCATGTCCGACTGTATTTACCGTATGTGAGATAGTCTACAAGATGTACAGTACATTTTGACAGTTGTTGGTGTTTTTGACAGTTCAGGTCCAAGGAGAACAAATCTCACACTTTCTGAGGGAACAAAGATTGCGCTGATATTACGTGACTCAATCTAGTTGTGTGTTACAAGTCATTTTTTAATTCCTGAAGCAAATTAAAAGGAACATATTTGTCAAACAATACATTTGGAGGATGTGTTCCTCTGAAATTCCAAATAAATACATGTGAAAAATCTTATACCTTATACCACACACTCTCTGGTGCCTCGTCCGGGCAACATCAACTGCGTCATTTCAAACGCAACATTTAAGACATGCTGTAGACATTTAATAATAGCACAAATACCTGTAATTTGAGGAGTGCAAGCGTTAGTAAATTGCATTGCATGACAATTAATGGATATTCAATGCATATCTGACCGATAAAAATTACAAATGCATATTCAGTAAGGTCAGGCACAAATGTGCACAAAAAATATGTGCCCAGGTGTACATTTTTGAGAACCGACAAATATGTACCCTGGACTATGTAGTTTTTGTTTTCACAAATCCACTAGAGGGCGCCATGTACATTTTTGACAATCCCAAATACGTTACTGGGGCACAAATTCTCATACCTGCCATTTCTCATAAATCCACCAGAGGCCGCTGTATACATTTCTGTGAAGATTAATGTCCTACTCATGCGTGGCCTTGAGAGAAGTTCGGCTTGTCATTGTGCATAATATATCAGCTTGATATCAACTGACCCACCCGCCCCCTTCCCTAAACTCAACCGATAGTGTTTTCAAAAGCAAACTAGAATAGAAAGGTTTTACCGCGACCACGCTGCTTTTTTGGCTTTTTTTTAACCTGGTTCCTGGAATTGTCTTTCGTGCAGACTCAAACCCTGGTGCGCTCTGCCTCCCAAGTCTAGCACCATTTGTGGTGAGCTACCGAGCAAACCAGTCACGCTGGAAAAGCCGTACATACAGAATTAAGCAGTCAGCAGTACCGCCCTGTAGCGTTTGTTTTAAACATAAAATCGGCCATATGTACCCGTAAGCACATATTTCTGGGTTCTCAAAACTGTACACCAAGGCACATTTTCCCAATGTTGCAAAAATAGCTGCATCCCAGCCTTTTCAGTGCTATTCTTCACTACACGTGTTTAGTAAATACAGACAGTACTGTTTTAATCCCAAAAAGATAGTTTGTGCTGGTGCAAGCTGTTAGAAAATCTGGCCCAAAATCCTTTGAAAAATTTAAATAACAGAAAGTTTTGTGTGGGGGTTTTGGCATAGCATTAGATTAAGGGAATGAAAAAGTAAAAGCCATTCCACTTTAATTCAGTGAATTGTAATTCAGATCACAATGGCAAAGGGGAGAAAGACAGAAGTATAGCAACTCCTTTCTATCTACATAGGCATATGATAACAGTTGCGTAACATCTTTCTAATGCACGCATCAGTGCATCATATTGTAATTTGTCTGATGGTATTCAATTATCCATGTTTCAACCATCCATAATCAAGATAATTTTAGTTTTTCACACGAATCAAGGTTATTTTGGCCCTTTATCATTAAGTGTCCCACATTAGAAATACAGTTGTCGCATATTAAAAAATCTCTAGATTTTCTCAGATAATTTGCACTAAGAGCACTAATATGTCTGTCATGCCTTTTTTGAATATGTTATCAGTATTTACTACTCATGGGGTTTTAAAAATGGTATTGGTTGTTGATTTAATGTTTTGGCTACACATCACAATATTTCAAAGAAATCTAAAATGCAAAAATGTCCCACTTTAGTTCAATTGCCCTACAAGAATACTCCACTGTTATGTTACACATTGGTCAGATGAGATGACATTAGAATAAGACATTGATTATGCAGCAAAATATTTGCTTATGTTGTCACATAGTTGTTCTATATGCTTTTCTTTGGTATTTACACTGGCTATCTTGAAGAGATTGTAACACTTTACTGTGGACATTTGCACAAGTTAGTTTGCGTCACTCTTTACCTGCCATTGTTCTTGCATCCGTGTGAGAGCACTTTTGTTACACTGACATGTGAGGTCAGATTTCAATCTGTTAAGCATCTTGAAATGCCTTGCGTGCTCTGTCAATGCAGGGCAATGTTATAAAAATACCATGGTTGTTTATATAGTGATTTCTCTCTTGCTATGACAAGTATGGGATTAGCGGTTCACATGACATCAGACTCATGAAAACACATAATGATGTTTAGATGATGTCTCAGCCTTGAGATAAAGGCAAAAAGAAAGGATGAAGAGCAGAACCGCCTATTAACGGCCCGTGTTGTAAGGAATTCATCCAACCTTAAAGTAGAACATTTGTTGAGTTTGAGATTAGTCGGTATTAGCATGTCAATGTCATGTTCAAAGAGCTCTTTGGTGTTTAATAGAGGAAAATCTGTTCTCCTAGGCCATGTTGAGAAAGATGTGACATTGTATTTTCCGTTTAGTGCAAAAGCCAAGTAAAACAGAAGCGACTCTACTTCAAAGGTGGGTTCTTGCTCCTGTTCACATGTCCTGGGCCAAAGCACGCTGCCCTGTTTGGCTGGATCAGCAGCCTCGTGCAACATTTGCATACGAATTTTCCGCTCGAGCAAGTTTTTCACGCAGAATTGAGTTAAACGTGAAAAACAATGTGACTGGCATCTTGTGAACGCTGGACAACTTCACCTTTGTGCCTGGCATGAGCTCAGAGACAAATTCAAATTCTGCCTCACAGGACTAGTGTGTCGCTTTGGACGAGGTCATCCATTCTCAAGCCAACACACATCCATAAAAAAGTTCTTTCAAGGGCTTTTCTGTTTCATTTCTCATTGCCATACCCCAAAACTGTCACGTTCAATTTATGCATTGTAATCGATGGCTCCGATTTCTTGCTTTTGAAATGAAATTGGGTGGCTTTTCAATGAGGATGATTTGCGAGAGTTGCTATCTCTCAGACGCTTCCGTATTCAGGAGACATGCCTGTTTTTACAGTGCATCCCTAATGATGAGGTATCATTTGGATCTTTTAGGTCAACACTTGACATAAACCTGATGAAATGTGAAGCTTTATAAATCAGACAAACTACTGAAATAACAACTCAAAGGCAACCCAACCCAAACCGAGAACCCAACCATTTTACACAAAGGTTATGAAAAGGAAGGACGACCACACCTGTTTGGGATCTGATAAAACACAGCGTAGTCTGACTTCCAAAATCAATGTTGTGTCATGTCTGTAGCCATGGAGGGAAGGAAGCGCACCGTGTGAAAGAGCACAGCCGTGATGGAGTCAATTCAAAATGTCCTCATCTAAAGTCTCATCCTCCACACAAAAGATAACGTAATCATGCTTGTCCTATCATTCTAGCTTTCCTTATGAGTAATGCTACTCTAATGGTGCACTTCATAGCATTAAAAAGGCTTGCTGACACTTTATTTTGATGGTAACTTTTCAATGACATGTCAAATGGTATTAGTAGATTATTAGGAGACTCTTAGATGAGGGTTAAAGGAATAGTTCACCCAATAACAGAAAATCCTGCCATAATTTACTCATCCTTCACTTCTTCCAATCCTGTCTGAGTTTGTCCTATTCCTCTCCAATAATTTTCATCTTCTGTTGAACACAAAGGAACATATTTTGAAGAAAGCTGAAAACCTGTAACCATTGACATCCATAGGATACTTTGGATGTCAATGGTTGGTAAGTAAATAGTGAGCGAATCTGTGAGTGTTTTAATCAACCTTGTTACACCTGTGGTGTTTCTGGTCAAAAGTGACCACCATAGGAAATGAATGGGTATTAATGGGACTATATTCATCCATCAGACAGAAAACATTGCCATACACACCACCCTAACTCACTCGCTCACTCACTCACTCACTCACTCACTCACTCACTCACTCACTCACTCACTCACTCACTCAC
>CAIGQV010018344.1:6322659-6369865 GCA_903798115.1 Danio jaintianensis | reverse complement strand
TTCTTTCTTTCTTTCTTTCTTTCTTTCTTTCTTTCTTTCTTTCTTTCAGTCAATCTCTAGCAGGAGTCTAGCAGGAGTGCTTTTAGCTTAGCTTAGCATCAATTCTTTTATTGGATTAGACCATTACCATTTCACTCAAAAATGACCAAAGTATAACTAGAGCTAGTTCTGTGTCCATAATTACCATCTATACCCTCAGTCACTATTCCCTATATCAGTACACTAATATAGTCCAATTAAAGGACTGAATGAAAATTCGAGCACTCAGTACACAGGAAAGTATACTGTTTTGTTTGTTCTTTGCTGGTTGATAAATCATTCAGATGGATTAAAATTTCAATTTCTTTGGTTCTTTCTATTTCTTTTGGTTCTTTGGACCCTGTGATAGTTATTTTAGCGAGCTGTCTATTTGTAATGAAACAAAGTATTTTGATTTCTGTCATCTATTGTTCATTTTGTAATACATTTTCAGTGCCTATTTGTATTTTCACTGCAGTTATTTTATGTCTAATTCTATAAATTCATGTTTGTCACTACTTTGAGACATTGTTCACAGCTAAAGAATGTTAAATAAAAATTTGGTGGTGAAAAAATGTTTTTTTTGTGCTAATGTAAGAGCAGTTAAAACAGACCGGTCAATTTTGACTGGGAACACTAAAGTAAGGGGCGGGATGTGAACACGACAGGCAGTTTGGGCAGTTTACTAATACAGAATAATGAAAGTAGAACTATAGAATAATAGTAAAAGTTTTTAAAAAGTCAAATGTTTTTTTCTGCAGTCCGGCAGACCTTTGTTCATTGGCTTACGACCCACCCACAGCTATATAGTCAGCGTGTTATGAATTTTAGCGACGGCCTTGCTAGCTTCCATGTGTGCATGGACACTAATAGAAAACAGACATAATTAATATGAGATTCCTGTGTGTGATTAATGATATTGATTCAATTTTCCAATCCCATGTTTTTCCCCAGTTCTGAAACTTTCATCGGTATTGCCATGGCCAATTAGAATGATTGCTCACTGCTGGCATCAAAGGATGCTGGGAGAATGTATCTCGCGTAGGAACTCATGTACTTGGAGGACAGAAAAACAAGTCTGATGTCTCTCATTAGCCTTTGTACATAATCAGAAGGGATGGATGGAAAATATCAGCTATAAATGATTACATGGATATAAAAAAAAGAGTTGCTAACAACCCCAGCTGGATGTATGTCTTCATCTGTTTCAATGAAAACTCTCTGCAGTGTAAATACCACTCCAGGCAGGAAAGGTTAAGCCACTAAGTTGTAAAAACTGATAACCAAGTCTGAAACGGAACTGTTAGATTAAGCACAATGAAAAAACAACACCCTTTATCAATGCCTGACTCACACAGGCGTACTAGAGTTATCTCTAATGCAAATGTGTATATTATAGACAGCCTTGATCCAGTGTCCTTATGCTAATCATTTGGGCTTCACAGTCCATCTCTCACGTGCCAAGATGTGCTGGCAGAAGGTAAATCAATGATAATATTCCAGTTACAGTCAAAAAAATAGTTCACTCAATAATACTTCTGGACAGCGACAGAACTTTGTGATTGTCTATTTTTTTAGGTAAGTATTATTCATTCATCATCCATTAATTCATTTTCCTTCAGCTTAGTCCCATATTTATAAGGGGTCGACACAGCGGAATGAACCGCCAACTATTCCGGCATATGTTTTATTCAGCGGATGCCCTTCCAGCTGCAACCCAGTACTGGAAAACACCCATACACTCTCACATTCACACATGCACTCATACACTATGGCCAATTTAGTTCATCCAATTCACTTATACCCGGAGGAAACCCACGCGAACATGGGGAGAACATGCAAACTCCACTCAGAAATGCCAACTGGCCCAGCCAGGACTCGAACCAGTGACCTTCATGCTGTGAGGCGACAATGCATCTGAGCCAAGAATTGTCAAGAATAACAAAATGCACTAGGAATGTTTAGCCCAATCTCATTAGGAAATTTAACTATTTTACATATTGTCAGTGGCTAATTTGTACAATTTAATACGATTTGTCTTTTGATCGAAAAGCTATAGTTTCTAAAAGGGGCGTGTCCCCAAACTCCACCCCAAAACTTATTGGTCATTGGGGGATGAGCAAATCAAAATATACAAATAAGATCATACAAATACATACAAATTAGCCACTAAATCAAAACGTCATGGTTTACCTTAAGATTGCGTTGGAATGTTGTGTAAATGTATAAGACAAATATGACCATATGATAAATGCTGTATTTCAAGTCCCTGATGATACGGCATGTCATAATTACCTTAATTTTAAGAAGACAACAACTGTGACATACTTTGTACTGTTCACAAAATTGTACTTTTCTGTGGAAATGTTAAGTTTCAGATTTATTTTTTTTTTATTTAATTTAACTGTTGTTTTAGTAGGGCGGCACAGTGGCTAGCACTGTCACCTCACAGCAGAAAGGTCGCTGGTTCGAGTCCTGGCTGGGCCAGTTGCCATTTCTGTGTGGAGTTTGCATGTTCTCCCCGTGTCCGCGTCGGTTTCCTCCGGGTGCTCCCCACAGTCCAAAGACACGCAGTATAAGTGAATTGGATGAACTAAAAATTGGCCGTAGTGTATGAGTGTGTGTATGCAAGACTGTATGGGTGTTTCCCAGTACTGGGTTGCAGCTGAAAGTACTGGGATCCGCTGTATAAAACATATGCTGGAATAGTTGGTGGTTTATTCCGCTGTGGCGACCCCTGATAAATAAGGGACTAAGCTGAAGGAAAATAAATAAATGAATGTTGTTGTAGTTGTTGTTTGTTTGCTTGTCTTTGTTTCTTTTTCTAAATGTTTTAAATATCAAAAATGATAGCCATGATAAAGTATACTGTAAGAAAGTTAAGATGAACTCACTGGCTGAGTGATTAAATGCATTAGCAAAAGTAAACAGCTCATTAGATTTTCATTGAACAACAACATTTTCTTCATCAATCAAAACTGTCATATGACTTTAGAAGACATTCTACAGTGCTTTTGCATCAGTTTCATTGTAGCTGAATTGAAAAGAGAAGCATCACAGTATTAAAGTCCTGAAATCAAAATTTACAATGTTTATTTTGCTAGCACACATTGTTATTTTCTTAGGTGAACAATTAATCTGTGCAAGTTAATCCACTAAAAAAAACATTGTTTTGGTAATCTTCAATCAAAATCTGACCATTTGCTTCTGTGTTTGGAGTGGTGGTCTTTTTCTGTTGATGTCAGTTTGATGTCTTCAGCCACAATATTCTTAACCATGCCCCTCTTACTGTTAGTTTGCTATGAGATAATGAGAATGCGGTGATATGGTGGCTCAGTGGTTAGCACTGTCGCCTCACAGCAAGAAGATCGCTGGTTTGACTCCCGGCTGAGCCAGCTGGCATTTCTATGTGGAGTTTGCATGATCTCCCCGTGTTTGTGTGGGTTTCCTCTGGGTGCTCTGGTTTTTTTTGTCCGAAGACATGAGGTATAGGTGAATTGAATAAACTAAATTGGCCGTTGTGAATGAGTGTATGGGTGTTTACCAGTGATGGGTTGGGTAAAACATATGCCGGAATAGTTGGCGGTTAATTCCGCTGTGGTGACCCCTGATAAATAAGGGACTAAACCGAAGGAAAGAACGGAAAGGAATGAGAATGCCCCGCCCCCTATTCAATATTCAGTGAGTGTGAGAGAGAGAGATAGAGAGATTCTGATTAAAAGAATCAGTATAAACTAGCTTGGTTCAGTTAGACCTTCTGATCTTTTAGTTATCATTTTTTTAACTGGACAAATCTTGATCTCCAGCCATTTTGCAAGCAAATGTGACTAATAGTTGACATGCAATGAGTCATTCAGGGCACTGATTTCATTGTTTATTGTCTATTATAAATACAATTACCATTGTCAACTTCCAATTTGAGTTTTTATGAGATCTAATTGCTAGGTCCTTCATCTTCAGTGATCTACTGCATATTTCATTGCTGAAAATCTTCAGACAGCTTAAACAGCAGTGATGCGCGAAAGAGTGAGTCTTGCAATCATTATATTGCAATTTACATGAAATCATATTAAGCAGGTATGTGTCAGCATGGCCTGTTTGTTACATCCAATCAACTAACATGGTTGTATTATGTGCCGTTTTATTGATTGTGTAATATCATTTATTCTCCGCAGGGTACCCCGCCCTAACTAGAACCAGATGAGGTGTATCATGTCATACTTGGAGGAGAACGAATCAAACATGACAAAAGTGGGTGGGTATTTTATATTTCTGATACAAAGAAGCAGCAACACATTTCTAAAAGGATATTCTCATGAAAATAAAGGTCTGCAGCTGTTGTGCAGACTGGAAAAGTATCGGTTATGGGGTAATAGGCAGAGAGGAGAGCAAACTCCTTCAAGGGCCTTTTAATGCTGTTAGGGTACGAGTGGACAAAACATTTTTTTTTATTTCATGAAAACAAAATCTAATTAAATCAAACATTACACAACTTGCAGAGTTCATACAGTCAGATTTTATAAACAATTAAAGCATGTGACAACTTGTAATAATGACATCGGGTGTGTTCAAGGCAACCCAGGCTCATTGCGAATATGTACCCAGGTGTACATTTCTGGGGACAGTGAAATACGTAACCTTAGGTATGTCTGCCCGCAGTTTTTGTTTTTGTAAATCCACCAGAGGCCGCTGTGTATGCTTTTTGATGATCACAAATTTCTCTCGCGCATGTTCTTTTTGCGTAAATCCACCAGAGGGTGCAATATACCACATTTTCAGCCTGTTGTTTATTTATGTATTTATTTATTAATTTTTTTTTCTTTTGTTTTACCTAGTTTCTGGAACTGTTATTCGCCGGACTCAAACCACATCATCGCAGTCAACTCCGCTTCGTGTCCCAGGTCAACGTACATTGCGAGCCACTGGGCAAACAGGTAACACCGGAAAAGCCGTCCATACGGTGGTAATTGGTCAGCTGGTAGCGCTAAAATGAACAGAAGCCATCAGCGGCGTCATACCCTCCCGTATTGTTCGTTTTAAAGACAAAATGCAGCTATACGTACCTCTGGCTACATAATTCACAATCTCCAGAAATGTAGACAGGGGTACTTATCCACAATGAGCCTGTGTTGCAAAAAATCACTTGTCACAAGATGGCGCTGAACCTTCTTTTGATAAATTAGAAGAAAATACAGCACTTTGTTAACTGTTAACAGAAATGAAGTGCATAGAGTTTGCATCATTTTTTGTTTTGTGTTTTTAATAATTAAAAGATTTATAATTTGAGTACACTTTCAGCTGTATTTTATAAAAACTTCAACTTATATTTAAAAACGAATTATGTTCAAAAAATTCTTCTTCTTTTTTTGACAATGTCACTACTTAACATGATTGACCCAAAAGATTTTATGCTGTATCCATCAATTCTGCCCTGTTTTTCCACTGACACTTCCCATCTTGGAAACTCAGGGCTTGAAGAAAATGATTATTACTTGTAATAATGACTTTGGGCTTGTTCATACCTGGTCACTTTATGTGTTTTCTCTGATCTGATTTGTTAAAATTATTCCATTTACATTTGGCCAAATAAATGCATCTCCGTTGTTATGATTCCAATCTTCAAATCCCGCGCTATATGCAAATTGAACTAGGTTACATCAACTTTAAATGTGGTGCATCTGATGCTTATTTAATTATTATTTTTAATAATGTAAGAAATATATCTTATTTGGCATACAAATGAATGTATTCGTAAGCTATAGGCTTTGTGCTTTACCCATGTTCCAGTAAAATATCATAACAGAAGGCAGCCTCATGATTTTGTCGTACAGATACGTTCGAGACATCATTCAGAACTGTAAAGGGTTTACATTAACTTGTGTATAACCTTGCCAAAAAAACAAAATGCTATATTTCCATTCCCATTCACAGAGATAGGCTACTACAGGTGAGTGATGCTTCTCTGTGGATAATGCTGCATTTGATATTAACTTACCAATATAATTTGATCATAGTTAATACAAAGAATGAAACAAAAGAATAGAATGAAATGAAACAAACATCCAAAACTATCATCTGTGGCATTGCCTTTGCATTTTGCATTAGCTCTATCATTATATCTGACTGTCATATAGCCTAACACACTCTCACGTTTATTTATTTTTTACATTTTGGAAGGAGTAATATTTCACATATTGTGGTTTCAACAGCCAGATATATTTAGACCTGTCCAGTTTTGTCTGGAATGCTTACCAGACCACCGCCTGAAGTATTTGAGCGATCAGATTCATATCCGTCTTGGATGCGTTTGTAGGCCATTTACACCTGTCCTTTTCACAAATGGATAGCTATCAATCAGAGAAAACACATAAAGTGTCCAGGTGTAAACAGGCCCTTTGTGGAGACATTTATGTGCATTGAACGCACCAAAACCCCTGCTACAGCCCTACAATTTAGTTCAACAATAATTAGGCACACCTGATCAAACTAATAAACTTCTGGCTTGTTTGAAACCTACAGATGAAGCTGCGGTCACACTTGAGTTTGAGCATGCGAAATTCTACGGCGTTGCGAAATGGGGCGGGATTAAACAAGATGATTAGATGTTTAAAAAAGTGAGCGATTGGTCCATATTTTAAATTTCTGTCCATAGAGGTCATGTTTTGATCTTCGATTGGTCTCATGCAGTCGCGTGATGCGATTTTGCAGGTCAGAGTTCACTAAGCTTGAACTTTCCAACGCAGCGAACTGTGAAACTTGTTGCACGAGCTTGCGTTTCCGGTCCGACGCATTCGCCTGCGTATGAATGGAAGTCTATGGGGAGAAAAGTCCAGTGTGACTGCGGCTTAAGTGTGTTGAAGCAGGGCTTGAACTATGAAGCATTAGTTTGTGTGAGAAATTGAATATTATTTAAAACATTATTACCTGCATGAATGTCATCTGTCTGTTTGTCTTTTCTAAAGAGACAAAGACCATCATTTCCTCAAAACCTTTCTTCTTCAAACCACTGACACTTAAGCCTGGCTCACACTGTGCGATATCTAATAATCTGTTTGTAGCTTGGCAGACTGCACGGACATGGCTCCCATGTCACACTGTTAGATCTCACAAAAAAAATTCACCCGGAGTTTGACGTCATTCACCCGTGACACATTCACTCGCATTTTGAAATGATACTTCATGGTAAACATAAATTAACTGTAGCAGTAATTTTGCTTACAGTGTGCCTCAATAATAAAACCATAAAAAAAAGCTGTTTTCACATTTTCCCATGGATATTTGACGTTGTTGCGCTGATTGCATCATCAGATTCTGCGCTCCCTATTGGTTCTGAGGTTGACCCTCGTAGCTGAAGTTACACTGCAGGAAAGTGTCTGAAATCTTCACATGCTGCCAGAACTTCATCAGAGGGAAAAATTTGATCTCAACGGTCATTAAGGAGCTGTCGGTGAACATGTCAAACCAGCAATCAAAGACCACAGATTTTGGCCTAGGATTTCAGGAATCTTTTAGGATTTCCCAAATTTGTCTCAGATGACCAAATCATGGCTGAAATCGCACAGTGCGAGCAAGGCTTTAGCCTGAACAAACCCCACATACCCTAGAACAGGGGTGCTCAACCCTGTTCCTGATCTATCTTACTGCAGAGTTTAGCTCCAACCCTGATCAAACACACCTGAACCAATTAATTAGGACCTGAACAGCACTTGATAATTACAGGCAGATGTGTTTGATATGGGTTGCAACTGAAATCTGCAGGAAGGTAGATCTCCAGGAACAGGGTTGGTCACCCCTATTAAAGTGTAAAGAGTATTAAAACCAGTTACATTTCTTTTGAGATTATGAATACAATGGCCAATCAGATGCATTTAGGTGAGCTCGGTGACTGAAATCTGCACTCTCCCAAATTCAATAATGAAAAAAACAAAATGCAGATATGATGTAAGAAAGGGCGGCGTGGTGGCGCAGTGGGTAGCGCTGTCGCCTCACAGCAAGAAGGTTGCTGGTTCGAGCCTCGGCTAGGTCAGTTGGCATTTCTGTGTGGAGTTTGCATGTTCTCCCCTTGTTCACGTGGGTTTCCTCCGGGTGCTCTGGTTTCCCCCACAGTCCAAAGACATGCGCTATAGGTGAATTGGGTAAGCTAAATTGTCCGTAGTGTGTGTGTGTGAATGAGTGTGTATGGATGTTTCCCAGTGATGGGTTGCAGCTGGAAGGGCATCCGCTGCGTAAAACATATGCTGGATAAGTTGGCGGTTCATTCTGCTGTGGCGACCCCTGATTAACTAATGGACTAAGCAGAAAAGAAAATGAATGAATGAATGAATGATGTAAGAAAGAAATGCATTTCTGAGCATCACAAGAGATTATAACAAGAGTTTTTGTCTGAGTAGCCAGAATATGACATGCTGTTTTTCCAGACAAACATGTTTTAAATGTATCCTATAAACTGACAGTCTAATAGTCTAATAACCATTATTACAATTTATACAAGTGAGCTGTTGAATGCTTGATTCTTATTTTCTGATTCTTGATTCAAATTGATGTGCAGTTATTTTCAGAGAACCACACAGCTAAAGTAATATCAGGGAGGTCTTGATTAAGGTGGTCGCATACTGGACACGCTGCACCCTGCCTTTAGAATTGTAAATATTGTTTTCTATTAGGGTACGCACACTGGAGCCACAATTCACCATCTGTTTGTGTTGCTTAGCAATGCATATAAACCTATGCAAAAACAGGACGCACCACAGCGCTTTACAGTGCATCTTATCACTACGCTGAATGATTTCAGTTACTTCACAGCCTACAAATGTCAACATTCTAATCAAAACAATGAACAATAGAACAATAGAAGGCTTTGGATGATATGCATAAAGGGCCGTTCACATATTGCATCTTTTGTTTATACAAGTTGGTTATTTCAAATAAAGACATGCGGCATGTGAGCGCACATAGGGAGTGATACGGTTGTGCTGTGCATCACATCATCAGTTATTTCTTACATAAAAGCAATGTTCAGCATAATTATATTTTTGTCATAATATTGTATCTAAGGATGCACGATATGAAGCGTTTTAACTGAGACCTCTAACTGATAATTAAGTTCTTTTCGTGTGACAAAATCCAATATAGATACAGATAATATACAAGTTCATGTTTTGATATTATACTGTTCATATAATCTGCTGTTTGTGCACCCTAAATCTAAACTGATATTTAGCAGCTCTGGCTAATATGGTAAACATCAGACCTCATCAAAGGATATGGTAAAGATTATTGTACTGTATTAGGCTATTATTGTATAAAAAGCCTAACCAGGGACAAGGGCTGCAAAATAGCTTTTGGCTAGAAGCCTAAATGTGGAGCATTGGCAGCTTAAAAATGTAACAATGTTGTACAACATTGTTCCTATTCAATAAACTCACTACTAATAATATAAAAAAACGTTTTTATTTTTAATAAATCTTTACTCAAGTATTTCATGCAATACAGAAAATGCATTTATTCAATCTGTAGTGCATGGGAATGAGAAAGCTGTATAAACTAAGTCACAAACTTATCAAATACATAAATAAAATGCATTGACATTTATTAAAAAAATGAAAAAGATTTATCCTCAAAAATAAAAAGTGCAACCTCAAAATTACTTATGGCATAGTTGAGATTTATGAGAAATTATATTGTTTAACATAAATAAAACAAACTATTAGTTATGTGAGGGCAATGATGGGAGATGCGGCAACATCTCTGCTTTCTCACAACCAATTCTGTTTCTCTTTTCATCCAAAACATTTCCAAGTTGCTGACAGGTATTTCCATGCAAAGCTCTGGAAAACATTTTAGAGTTTTCAAATGGGCACATCAAAAACAAAGACTGGTGAAAACTTGTTCACAGGTGATAACATAATGAGCGTGACACAGTTATAAAGCAGCAGTCACTTGCACTCGGAAAGTGAATGAATCTCAAATACATCAGACTGATTTATTGATTTACCAGCAAGCGCCATTATCGGATGTTGTTATTGGATTTTATTTATTTATTTATCAAAGCAATAAGAATTATGCAATTTTTACAGATATTGGCCGACAATTTTGTTTCTGATAAATATTGTGCATCCGTAATTGAAGACCTAACTTTTAATTCCTATTTTGAATTATAATATATTTCATTAAAGGTGATTATTTAAAGGTTTAAAGTGAGTCGCAACTACAAAGATTTGAGAGCTGCTTCTTTAGCTAAATAAAGTCACCTATATCTTGGATTATATCTTGGATTGCCTGAGGGTAATGTAATGTAATGTGTATTTATATACCACATTTATTGTGTATGGCCATACACCCAAAGTGCTTCACAATAATCGGGAGGGGTGGTGGTCTCTCCACACCACCACCAGTGTGCAGCATCCACTTGGATGATGCGACGGCAGCCACAGGACAATGGCCCCAGTGCGCTCACCACACACCAGCTATTGGTGGAGTGGAGAGACCAATAGCGCCAATTCGGTGGATGGGGATGATTGTGAGGCCATGATGGGTAATGGCTGATGGAAGGAATTTTGCCAGGACACCGGGGTTACGAGAAGTGCCATGGGATTTTTAATGACCACAGAGAGTCAGGACGTCTCATCCGAAAGACGGCGCTCACTGACAGTATAGTGTCCCCTTCGCAGGTTGAGCGCCGCCCCCTACTGGCCTCACTAACACCTCTTCCAACAGCAACCTAGCAACCAAGTGATCTCCCATTCAAGTACTGACTAGGCCCAGCCCTGCTTAGCTTCAGTTAGTAACCAGTCTTGGGCTGCAGGGTGATATGGCTATGAGTCAGTTAAAACAAAGGTCATACCTGTACTCCTTGTATCATATTTGTGCTATGGACATGATGTTTTAAATTTTGTTAATTTTAGGTGGATTGTGCTATAACAAATACATTTTATAGACTTTGGCCAAGTCCACCTAGAAATCACTGCAAATACTCTAGCAACTGCTGACAAAATCTTATAGCACCATTAATGCACCTTGTACACAAGCAAGTAAAAAAGTGTGATATATCGAATGTGATACGTTAGTACTCTGTGGACAGTATATTTAGAAAATAGCAGTACAATGATTTGAATGTTGTCAGTAATCGAATGTCGAACTATTTCCTGAATGTGACTAAGCATGGGCATAATCCCGTCTGCTGCAGCAAAGAGAGCCCATGTGCCTCTGATGGCTTGATTGGCCTCATGAATTTGAGTCTGACCACAATTCCCAAAATTTTAACTGCCTGGCGTAAAGCCACATTTATTACATTTGTGTGTACTTCAAAGTTCATTTGGATTCCTGAGCCTCCAGTACTCACATTGCCTCAGTCATGCATTAGAGTCATGTGCAATACTAAAACAGACCATAAACTTAAAGGCAGTCGTTATGTTTCATATATTTTTTGGGTGTTTTCTGCTCAGCATAAGCTTAATAATGTCTTTGATGGACATCAAGGCTGTAGTTTTGAGGCCAGCTGTATTAAAAGGACCACTGTGTGCTATAGTGATTGCTGTTGCTTTTACATGTTTTAACTGTTAGCACTTCTTTCGGTTGGTCGAGAGACTCTAAACTTGAAAGTGAAAACAGTTCACTAATAAATGAAAACAGTCAAAAAAACCTGAACATGGTTAAATAGTTTTAGGCTTAAAATAATAATAAAAGTACTTTAAGCTTTTTATTTTTCTTCTTCTTTTTAAAGGGACAGTTTGACCAAAAATGAAAATTGTCTGTTAATTTACTCACTCTCAGGCCAACCAATATGTAGTAGTATGATTTTTTCTCTTTAGTAAAACATTTTCAAGAGTTCACACTTAGATGTTGCTTGATGCTATGAGCAGGTTTGGCATGCTGTCCCGTGAGAGAACCCTGAGCTCGGAGATAATTGAGCCCAGGGCTCCCGCCAGGTCAATTAGCATGTAAGGGGCTCGAGATCAGGTAGGTCTTGAGAGCTCCCCTGGGGAATGAGGAAAAGGAAGAGATGGGGTGAAAGAGGGATTCTTCCAAAACTAATCGGTCTATTTATTGTAGGCTTGAATCAATCTGATTGGATTATTGCTGATTACAGATGAGAGATCAATCCACAATCAATCATATCACGTGCTCCTCTTGAAATTAGTTTAAAAACTTCACAAAGAAGATTTTTAGCTGAACCATTTTATCCATATAATGGAAGCTAAATGGTTCTAAGCATGTACACTGACTGAAGTAGGCATTGTACAGTCTACAGATGTGTATGTAGACTGTAGACGTCATGTATTATTGGGCACAAAATCACATGTGGGCTGACACACTACCCCTAGAATCAGAAGTCCATATTGACCATATTTGGATTGGTCGTGAATAATAATGATCTCTGCTCTGACTTGAAGCTCTCATAGACACACATATGCTGCGTCTTAATTTGCATACTATCTGTCCTAAATAGTATTTGAAAATAGGATTAGTATGTCCCAAACTGTAGTATGTTGAAAAGATTATGTTTATATATAACTTATATTGGGGCGGCGTGGTGGCGCAGTGGGTAGCACTGCCGCCTCACAGCAAGAAAGTCGCTGGTTCAAGCCTCGGCTTGCTCAGTTGGCATTTCTGTCTGGAGTTTGCATGTTCTCCCCGTGTTCGCGTGGGTTTCCTCCAGGTGCTCCGGTTTCCCCCACAAGTCTAAAGACATGCGGTACAGGTGAATTGGGTAAGCTAAATTGTCCGTAGTGTATGTGTGTGAATGAGAGTGTATGAATGTTTCCCAGTGATGGGTTGCAGCTGGAAGGGCATCCGCTGCGTAAAACATATGCTGGAATAGTTGGTGGTTCATTCCGCTGTGGCGACCCCTGATTCAAAAAGAGACTAAGCCGAAAAGAAAATGAATGAATGATGAATAACTTATATTTGATTGTAATGCAATAAAGCTGCTTTGAAACAATAATTATTGTAAAAAGCGCTATACAAATAAACTTGAATTGAATTGAATTGAATTTTGCCAAAGGTTCCCGAATGGTGTACTATTTCCAGGAGAGACCAACCATCTAGTAGAGCGGCTTCAGTAAAGTTGTTTGAATTACTATTAATTAATATCTAGTCAACTGGAAAATATTTAAATCACTTTTTCCGTGTTATATTACATCTGCAACAACAATGTGAACTAATATAAAGACATGTTTAGCATTAAAATTAATAAAGCGATTAGCAATAAAATATAAATATAAAGCAATAAATATATAGCAATAAAATGTTCTAAAATATATTTATCAAATTTTTATTTATTTGATCAATCACTCTTGCACTGTATTGTGTTTTTCCCACCACAATTAAATGGTATCTTACTGAAAACTATGACTGGGAGCTTAGGAGCAATACATTTAATTTATATGCGTTGTATAAATGCATTTATAGTAGTTGATTTCCATTTGAATAACAAAAGCAACATATAGCTGTTTTTGCCCAGTTTAAGACAATATTTTACTTATTACAATATATAATTTTTTCTTACTACATACATTATACTATATATAATATGGGCCATTACAAACCTTATGTATCAACTGTAGTAATAAAGAATCGGAACACTCTTTTCTAACAAATGGGCTAATAGGCTGATGGAAAGAATGTCACTCAGTGTGCACAGTTGTGGAGGGGGGGGGGGGGGATAATAAAGAAAAAGTAACAAATGTTGTATAAAAGAAATCTATAAGAATAATTTTTCAAGCCTTCCAATGCCTTATAGGATTCAAACAGAAAAATATGAACTAAATTGCTGTTATTCACTGTAACATTCTCATGTGTATCATAAATGCATCTGATTTGATTGTCAGCCCTCAAGTATGAATCACGTGAAATGTTGCCACATTCACATTTTCTGTTTTAACATCACTCACTAGACATTTCACTTTAAATATGTCATGAAATGTGCAAGACGTACTGTAATATCATTTTGCAGCACTGTTGCCACAGGCACTTTTTCCAATAAGTCTGGGAAATTTTACATACAGCTGGAAGTGCAGTAGAAATTTTGGAGATTGACAACAATGACTCCATGAACATCTGGAACAGTAGTTGTCAACAACTACTTCAACAGTACAACTAACTTCAGATCAAAGCAGACCTTGAGAAGTCTTTCAACTTCATTTAACATATTCACCTGATTTATTCGCAAAAAGTTCTTGCTCTGACAAAATGTACATAGATAAAAGTGTTGCTATTCGTTATCCAGCCTAGATTCACCATTTAAACCGAAAATGTGTGCATAAATATTAATTTAGCCATAAACTTAATGTATATTGACTTACTGTATATTTCTCTACTCTTAAAATCCCAGATGTACATATACATCCATAACTCAAAAACTGGCTAACTATTTGAAAAGTAGTACATGTAATAGAGCCAAGAGCCTTATTATTATACGAATATAAAATAAATGCAATAAAATGTAGACTTTTAATAAAGGACAGCTGAAAGCAATATAACTTTGTCTCCCATGACTCGAAAGTACTAAATTATACAGAATCAAACCATCAAGTGTTAAAAATGCACGATTTCAGCATAATTTGAAGAGTTATTCTTATACTTTCTTATTGTTCTTTTCATTGAAGCTGTGGAACTGCTAGACTGATGACTAAAATTCAGGGTTAGAGCAACACAGATAGACCAGTCAATGAGTACCAACGGTAAGGGGAGAGCAGGGAGGTAAATTCCCAGGTAGAAAAGTAGACTTGAAAAGAGTTTGGCCTGGAAAGAGGAACTTCCAGCTGGTCAATGAAGGACAGCCCAGGACAGAGGGTCTCCTGTTGTAAACAGCACTGGGCAGGCAGCTGTAACAATAGACTCAACATGGTGAGACAATGCACTGCAAATAACTAGAGTTTAGACTAGAGCCTTTAGCACAAAACAATCTGCCAACATAAAGAAAAAAGATGCACAATGTATAGTGAGGGAAACCTAAACTAGGACCAGGCAAGGGATTGATAGAAGAAAGCAGTGGCTGCGGTAAAGTAAAATAATCCCTTTTTATGTGTTTTTAAAATATAATTTACCTGTAAGAAGTGTTTACTCTGCCTGTCTTGTCTTTTTTAATGTATTTGCTTCACTGTATTGCCCTATATGTAGAATGTCTACAATGTGATGCTACTTTAGGCCCTGTCCACACGAACACAGGCCCTTTTTTCTACACGGTTTCGCCGTTTGTCTACAAGAAAACCCAGTGTCAGGTGACTGAAACTGAAACTTACTGAAAACTCCGGCCAGGGTGAAGACTTTCCAAAACTCCAGGTACAGTGTGGTCGTGTGGACACTACAATTGGAGTTTTGGCCTCATGACTTCAGCATGCATCCTTTTTTGTGTGCTCCTTTCTGATTGGCCAACATGGGTGGGTTCACACCAAATGCGGAAGACGCAAATGAGGCAAAATTCCACACATTTGCACAAACGCATAGCATATTCGCATTGATTGCCTGCAGAACGGTAATCTGCCTCTGTTCTCACATTTGGATTGATTTATATGCAATTTACTCGTCCAAATAATTCCCCATTTGGTGTGAACTCAGCATAAAAGTGGCATTATCGCTACCTGTTGGTTCGTCATGCCCATAACATGCATCACAGTGCATTTTTGCATTTTCATGTGGATGGAGTTTTCATTAAAAATGAAAGCGGGGAAAACCCTGTTTATAAAAATAACCATGTACATGTGGACATGGCCTTAGACCAAAGGGGTGTTCTTCAACTGTCCTGAAGAGTTTAGCTCCTACCCTAATTAATCTCACCTAAACCAACTAATCATTGTATTACTGAGCATACTGCAAACTTTCAGACAGCTGTAAACTCTGTAGGACAGTCTTCAACCCTGAGTTGCACACTTTAGTCCCAACCCTAAACACCTGAGCCAGCTGATCGTTCTCTTCATGATTACTTAAAAAAAATCACAGCCAGGTGTTTTGCTTTAAACTAAAATGAGGTTTGTTTTGAATCAAATGAAGCCATGGTATTGTTATAGACAGATTATAGTATTTAGTTTGTCCAAATGCACATTTTACCAGGGAAGAATCAGCCTATGGAAAACACATTAATCCGATTAAAGAGGCACTTGACATTTCACAACTTGACATTTGAGAGACAAGCAATTGTGGATGTCTTCACAAAGTGTTGTATATGATTTATGCCTGTAAGGGAACAAACACTGTTGAATATTTCATAAACATGCAACATTTTTTGCCTGTAGTTTCACCCATTAACACTTTATAGCAGATTACAATTTGACAGCACTATTCTGTTAAACCATCTCTTAATACACACTGAACAACCCTAGGAATTGGGGGAAATTGTCTCAGCACTTTGGATCCTTTTTGATGTCCCCAAATCCAATTTGTTTTCAGTCCTTGCTTTGATTTGTTGGTTTCTATGGCCACAATTCATTAGAAACACTTTTCTTGTCAAAGCATTTACTGGTCTATCAATGGGGACCAGACCCTGCCTGGGAATAAATCAGCTGTCGGAGCTGAGCCGATGGAAAGAGAGTGTCGCTGCAATTAAACGCAGCTCGAACAGGCCCCCAACATGGGCGGCGGTGACATCAAGCAGTCCAGGCTGGATGCACACCTCTGGAGATCAACTCATAGGATGGGGCGTACAGTCCACCCCTGTATCACTCCTCCAGCAGGCTGTCAAATTTGGCACATCGTTGCTCGGGACCACTGTATTTGTTCTCCAAATTGCAGTCAAGCTTCAGAAATAAAGAGCCCCTGAGACCCATTTGCTACAGCAGGCGAACCCAGCTTCAGCAGTGCGTCACACACTACACATTGACACTTTCATGGCTGCCTTTTTTTCTTCGAACCAGCGCTTTGACCTTTGGAGATTTTTCCCAATTGTTCCCTTCTTTGTATTTCTTTTTTTTGTCCACTTTTTCCCTTCTATGATGATTGCCCCTTTTTTTGTTTTGTTTTACTGTTTCGTTCTCTTGATTTCTATGGTGACTGTAAGCTTCCCAGGAATAATGAAAGCCTGGGGATTAAGAAGCGTGAACAGTGATGGATTTTTCATAAATAGATAGGAAACTCCTGGAATAAATGGGATGGGTTCGTATGATGGCCTTCACAGATGGGACGGGAAGTCAGAAAGGAGAATTTTGGTCATTTGATGAAACTGGAGACAATGATTGAACAAAACTTTTCCCCTGTTCAATATCATGAGATGATTTGTCTTAAGTATGATTAAATAATTAATAAATTGTTATGCAGCTATATCCTGGTCTGCTGTATATAGTGATCTGCTATATCATTTTAAGTTACAGAGACTGCATAGTGTTAAGTCCACTGCAGCAAGATGATATGGCTGTTATTTGTGTTGGACACAATACAGTATAGTGTATGAAGAATACTGGCACCTTAACTCACAGGCTATGAGCTGAGGTTTTAATTTCACCTTCACAGTCCACACAAATACTATCAAGAATCAATGAACAAATGGATTTTCACTCCAGCCTTGCAGTGGCAGCAGATAAGTCAAAATGTAGTGTGTGCTGTACCCATACCAGCAGAAGCTTATGGAAAGTAGTGGTATTGTACAGTATATGAATCTGGCCTGGGAAAACTGGCTTAATGTTAGCAACAGTTGGTTCTTCTGCGACAGGAAGCTGGAGGGGCGTGCTTGCCACTGCATAAGCATCTAACACAGCCAGCATAGCATACAGTCTCGACCCCAGCAGCCCTGCACCACTGTGGCTTGCAGCTAATAATGCACCAAACACACCTACACTCTCATGTGCTCCTTCACTGTGTCTGGAAAGATTAGCCATTTTCACACACACTTCTGGTCCCAGTATATCCACTCAGTAATGTATACTGCAGGTGTGTGGGATGAGAAGGCATCGGTCCAGAGGAACTGAGTGATGTTATACCGATATGCACCCTTTAATGACTGCTGCAGATTTGTGTGATTAAAACACTTTACAAGAGCCATATTCCAGAGGTGGTGGACTCGAGTTAAGAGTCTCAAATTTAAGGACTTGTGACTTGTTTGAGTAAATGTGGAAAATGACTCGACTTTTACTTGAGAACCTATGACTCGAGACTCGCTTAGACTTGAGACTGCATGTTAACCTTGAATTACACAATCCAATTGACTTTAAAAAAATAAATAATGTGACATAACTGATGCATGGGTCTAACATAATCATGGGTTTAATTAATGAGTTATTATTATTAATAATCTTTCTTATATTCATTCATTCATTTTACTTCAGCTTAGTCCCTTATATATCAGGGGTCACCACAGAATAAACCGCCAACTGTTCCGGCATTTGTTTTACACAGTGGATGCCCTTCCAGCCACAACCCAGTACTGGAAACCTCCCAAACACTCTCACATTTACATACACACATACACTATGGTCAATTTAGTTCATCCAATTCACTTACAGCACATGTCTTTGGACTGTGGGGGAAACAGAAGCATCCGGAGGAAAGCCACGCTAACACGGGGAGAACATGCAAACTCCACACAGAAATTCCAGCTGGCCCAGCCGGGACTTGAACAAGCGACCTTCTTGCTGTGAGATGACAGTGCTAACCACTGAACCACCGTGCCGCCTTTTATATTCATTTATTATGTAATTAATATGACAATGTTTTAATGTCCAAGGGCAAACCACCCATGATAACACTACTGGGGAAAGCATTACTTCAACCATTTGTCCTACAATATTTACAGTAGGACCTACAGTATAGAGATGCTAAAGCCTATTCCAGTGTCCCAGGCCATGGGCAGGGAAACACCCTGAGCAGATGGCCAAACAATCACAATGGTTTTCTGTTAGTTTTAGATCTGGGAGCTGCAGTCAATGGCAAAACATTCATTCTTTGGCCAGTCAACATCTGTTGTTACAGTAGATTCGGTGGTTTGTTTTGATTAAGTGTTTGGAAGTGAAAAAGTAGTAAAAGATCCACCTCAGCATTAAGGATCCACCATATCAAACACGTGTGTGGTATATACTGTATGTGATTGCATAAGCAAGATCATAATATTGTCGACTTTCTGACCCCAAGATTGTCAACATCTCAAGTTGATTTACACTTCTTAATTATTGCCCTGATATTGGACATTTGCATTTCCCCTTAAGGTAGCTGGCATACAACTCATGGATCATTTTCAACTTATGGTCTCTATGTTGTAAGTGGCATTCAATTATACAGTAATTTGTGATTTATACTGTACATCGGTCTAGATTACATACCTCAAGCCACACCAAAAGTGTGTCTCTTCAAAACAGGTATTTGAACCAGAGCCCTGGTGATCTTGAGTTGATTTTTTTGTTGTGCCCAAGGCACCGTCAACACGCTCTCTCAGTGACTAGAAGAATATTTTCACAACCTCAATAGCATCAGCTGTCAAAAGAGAACAAAAGAGATAAAACAGTGAGAGAATACCTCCAAGAGGCTCACTGACAGACGATATTAGGCCTGTCTTGGAAAGCTAAGGAGACAGTATAAACAATGAGTAAGCAAAGAAGCTAGAACATAACAAGCTGTATCCTAGTGGAAGCAGTAAACCGAAACTGACACAGACTCTCCCAGCATGCCTTTTGTTTCTCTTTCTCTCTGAACATCCCCTGTGGTACAAATAACTATTCTCTGGTCCCTTTTTAGTTTTAGCTTCTTTTAAGAGAAAATAAATAAATAAAAATAAAAAGCATACTCTTTTTAAAGGAGTTGATCCCCTAAAAATGGAAATTCCATCTTAATTCATAGTAATTATAGTTGAATTAAACCTTTCAGAGATTAAATTTACATCTGTTTATTTACCAGTCCAGTACTTTACCACTAACCTTGGGCATGTTTCAATAAAGTAGTTCAATCAATTAATTGAATTGATTTACCCTTAGCTGTATATCAGCACTGCTGTGATTTGCAGGTCGAATGTTGTAGATAATCACAGCAGTGCTGATATACAGTTATATCACTGTGCTATAAGTGTGATATTGCATTTATACAACAATTCAAATGCATATGTGCGTAACCAAAATATAAAAACAACCACAGAGTATCTCAAAAACCCTTTTGTTTGAGTAACTACTCTTTTGGTTGTGGTGTGGTTGATCGGTTTGAGAATAAATTGCAGTATTTATCTCAGATTACACATCTGTAACTTCTTACAAAGTCATCTCATAACTGACCCTGAGTTAAAGTTAGCTTCTTTTTATAAATGGTTTTGACTTGACCTGCTTTCTCAACTTTGAGATACCTACCATTCTGAAACAGAACACTCAAGAGTTATCCTCATTTCAGGGTTAACATACTCAGAGTTTTCTCACCCTCCTTTCTGATGGGCTTCTGGATATAACGTAGACACCTACTATTACAAATGGCTTGTGAATGGCAGGGTCAGATCCAGTGCAGCTTTATTGTACACAGTATAGTATAACAGGTAGGGGTCACATCGCTGGTAGGTAAAAGTGAACGTAGTTTCCCAATTAAAAGACCATAGGATGGGACAGACAGCAAACAATAACAGAAACAACAATACAGGCAAGAGCCAAAACAGGAAAAAGTCAGATAAACAAAATAACTCTTGGCTTGATGCAGGGCAATCATTATTTCATCCTGGATGTACTGTATGTGTGTATGCAATCTTTATATGGCTCCTGATAGGAAACAGGTGAGACCAGTAATCGGTTCCAGGTACAAGACTTGTGGGAAATGTAGTCCATGGAGATAATTGACAGAAACCAACTTCATAAGTCCTGCTGCTTACGTTCCTGAGCTGTTTAAAGTTCATCTGGTTTAATTCCAGCCAGAGTCATGTCCACCTCATTCACAGGACAAACACGTGATAAACATAAGTAATATGACTGATGACAACAGAATCATGCCCACAGCAAATTCATGTTTTACTTGAAACAAAAAAACACAGGAAAACATACTTTTTTCAAATGTTCTACTGATATCAAGATTACTGCAAGAACAACTAAAAAAAATGCTTTCGCTGTTCAGTGTTTGGCCAGTGATCAAAGAGTCTTGGAAATGAGTTGAATTTCAATGCTCATGCAAGACGGGAAAAAAAGACCACTTTCATGTCAGATACACGTCACATAAATAAAGGCACGTTTCCATGTCAACCAAACAATAGCGGCCCATATCATTTTCAACCATCAGCCTGAATATTGGCTTATAAAATGGACCAAAGAATAATACAACTCTGTGCCACTTATATCGCAGTATAAAAATAATCTTGGATCTCAGCAACAACAAGACAAACAATTACATAAATACACTCAGCATTCTTTCCAGATCAAGCCCATGTTACAAGTAAGGCTGATAGTTTCCCCTTTTTTTTTTTTTTTTTACATCAAATGCCATTAAAATCTATTCCTGATGGCATTATTGGATCATATTTTGGAAAACCATTAGCATTAACAGGTGTTTCCAACACATGAGCCCATTGCCAAGAAAACCCAACTGATCATTGTTCAGGATCTGATTTGATTGTGCTGTTAAAATAGCAACATGTGCAGAAGATCGTAACTTGGCGAGGGTGTGGAGTCTTTTGAAAAGGTTGAGTTTAGAGATCATAAAAGCTCTTCATCTATCTGGTTTGCATAAATTCCTGATAAGAGGAAGAAGCTAAATTGTTATTTGAGTGGAAGGTAGGGGAAATCCTGATGATGTCATTTATTTTCGTCAGAACACATGTTTTTCTAGACGTCATTTGATCTTATTATTCTTATACTTGAACGTTATTACTCATAGAGAGCCTTGCATCTTTCTTGCATCAGTTGATGTACTGTATGCGAAATGTCCCAATTATGTTATCGAGGGATTTTACTGTTTCCTGGGAAAACGAAGACACTATAAAACAAGCTGGTAGACGCTTTGACAATTGTGGAGATAAATGAAAGCAAACACTGTTGTTATCACATGGCTTTATGGGCTGGGTGGAGGATTGAAGGTCAGCTCAGGTGAGACATTACAAAACAAACTGGCAGAAAAACAAAGGGATGTACAAATGAGATTCTCATATAAAGGCAGGGGTGTAAATTTGTATGATTACTGTATTTAAATATTATTTTGGTGGATTTGTATTTTACTCAATCATATTTAAAGGTGCTGTATGTACGTTTTTGACTCTTCTAAAGCATTAAATATACCATAATATGTTTGCAGATATTTAAGAAACATGCCAAGTGAACATTCTTGTTTATCTGAAAAACAATGCTGAAGTCAGATATTCTGCTTTGAAAATCCATTTGAACCCACCCAATGCCAGTTTAGCCAATTATATTTCAGCAGCCCGGGTTGCCTTGTTGGAAAACAGTGTATTTCATTCATTCATTCATTCAGAAAGGTTCTCAAAGCATACGCTCGTGACCAAAATGCGACCTCCGGTGGACAAAAGCAGACTCTGAAATGAGACGCAGATTCAGAGTTCCACATGAGGTTATTAATTAGCAAATAATATAAATATTACGAACGTAAACATTAAGTAAGCAGGTTACCGCGTGTCAAAACAACACGCTATGTGATGAGATTTGCAGTGATAAGCAATTGGGCTGTTTGCACCAGATGCAGCATGACAGAAATTTAAATACAGCCATTCAGAAGCACACAATATGCACTCCCTCACGAAGTGGTAAGGTTTATAATCTAATTAATACATGTTAAACCTCTTTAACATTATTAAATGTAGATGCTGAATCACTGATACAGTATGTGTTGGTTTGCATTATTTCACAGTTCTAAAGTTCAGTTTCAAACAGTTTATTTTATTTTCAAGATCTGAGGTGAAACTATCTGCTGCTGCTTTCAGTAGTATGGCAATAAATGTCATGTGAAATGCCATTCAAACTCACATTGTTAGCATTTAACACTGAATAAAGCACATGAGGTGTACCTGAGGTGATCATTGTCAGTTTTTCCTGTTGTTTACCTGTGAGAAATAGATGCCGTTTCTAATATATCAATTCGAGGTGTTGGTTACGACAAAAACTCCTTTTGATATGGAAAATATTCCTTCTATTGGGTGCCATTGCTTTTATTTAGAACACGGTTTAAATCAGCCTTTAGGCTCGAGACTCGCTCCTGTTGGTCATCTGGCAACCTGCGCTTGTGTTTGTTTTGATCCAGGAATGCAATACCTAATTCAACCACTGGGTGTCAAACTTACATACTGCACCTTTAAACTTAAAATGTTTTACGTTAACATTTTTTCTTCTCATTAAATATGGTAAACAGACACTCAAACACGTATGCTTAACATGCAAGAACCAATGGTGTTTGTTTACGTAAACCTAGGGCAGACTCCAAATTAAGATTAAATGCTTCCATAGGAGGAGCCTGATTCAACTGTCAGTCTCTCAGTTGAATATTTCCAGAAGTATTGGGGTATATTGGGGTTCCTCAATGTCCGATAAAACTTTTTTCTCATATATAGCCTGTCATAATGCTTTTTAAAATGTGAAAAGAAATAAAGCTTTTAATAAGTATTTGAACATGCTTGAATAAATCCAACCACCCATGAGAGATTTAAGTTTCACTTTCCATGATCCGTGACCGACAGAGAATGTAGAAGGTAGGGATTTAAATCTTTCACACTGTTTTTGATAAGTGAATTATTGAATAGTTTTTTTATTTATTAAAAGTTTGAAAGTACTTTGAAATTGAAAAAATAAAATGACTAAGCAAGATTCACAAATTTAGACTATATCATTATATAAATTCAGATTAAATCGTTATAACTTTCATCAGAGAAATTAATGTAAGCCAGACTGCAGTCATGAAGAAAAATATATGAAGAGTTCAGATGCAAAAACCTCTAAATGCTGTCTGAAATTTTCTACTAAAATGAGCATTTTTATTAGGCTCTAAGTTCTTTTCATGGCCTTCAAATCGGTCTCAACACACTGTAAAAAAAATGCAGGGTTCCACACAATTCATTCATGTTGTCCTAACACAAATCAATTAAGTTAACTTAACAAATTTAAGTGGATTGAACATAAAACAATTAAGTTGTCCTAAAAACAATTCAAGAATTGTGTTGTTTCAGCTCATTTTAAATAAGTAGTTTGAACAAGCAGCAAAAATATTATATATATATATATATATATATATATATCCTTAAACTAGTTAGTTAGTTAGTTAGTTAGATAGTTAGTTAGTTAGTTAGTTAGGACAGATGATAGATGTACAAAGTATTTACCTCAGATTTTTATTCCATTAGTCCGTTAGGGCTACCTTGATCATTGATGTAGTTAAAATAATGATTGCACACAGGGGAGACAATCAAAAATGCTTGTATGTTAATAGTTTATGCTTTAATTCTATCACTCATCAGCATTAATTCAACACACTCCTGTGGGCTGTCTAGAATGTGTTTCTGGCCTCTGACATCTTTTTCTTTAAAGGGATACTCCACCCAAAACATCAAAATGCAATGATTGTTAGTCCATATAATGCAAGTGTACTGGGCTGCTTCAAAGCGTGTTCTTTCTTACAGATGTTTGGTTTCACAAGACATCGATTTATCTTTTGAAGTTTTGTTACCGTTTCACTTTTTGTAGTTTTTGAAGCATTATCATCCCGTGCGCACGTTAAATCTTGCTCACAAGATTTACGTATACATTTAAGTGTAATTTGCTTTGGCTTTAAAGCATCAGGGTTTAATATTTTAACATAATTTACACATTCAAACAAATAAACAGATTTATTTAATCTACAGTTCTGTGCAATCATGCTTTATTCTTATCCTGCAAACAGTACATACCACATTATGATCACTTTTTAAATGTTCAGTGGCTTTCAGTGGTCCTCAAAATGTCCTCAAATTCTCAATTCTTCTCAATGCAGGATTCTACCAAGAAGAAATTATACTTGGATTATATTTTTAAAAATAGCCTTTTCCTATGGAATATGTTAAATTATGATATAGCAGGTGGTTTGGAAAGAACAGACCAGATCCAGCTCAGCACATGTTATAGGAAAAAGTATATCAATAACAATATTGTAAATATTTCTGCCAATAAAACTGAAATAATGCAAGACATCCATGTCCAGTGCCCTAAAAGGAAAAGACAAATGACATTTCAAGGGCTGACTTACAGACAAATGATACATTTGCACGCAGAAACAGCCTTGCCATTCTTGGACTTGCACTCCTACGGATCAGATTTCACTATAGTATCCCCACAGTCTGACATGCATGGGAAGAAGCGTTGGGGAGGATCATGTAAAGTCCAGACCTGTAGAACGGAGCGCTCGCTGGGAAACAGATCTCGACATCTGCTCCATCTTTCATGCCTTATCTGCAATTCCAGCCAGCAGACTGTGCCACAGACATGCACCTCACGCCTCACTCGACACTTTCTCTAAACATCAATCTTGAGCTTGAATTTATGTGGTCCTGCACGCCAGTGTGAAGCTTAATTACCCCTGAGAAAAACTGCAGACTCATTATGATGTTAATACACTGTAAAAAAAATACAGTAAAAAAACAGCAGCTGTGGTTACTGGGATTTTTTTAATTAAAATACGATAAGAACATAAAAGACATTTCTAAATTTTACAATAAATTATTGTACACTCAAAAAAAATTTTTTGCTGCTTGTTCAAACTACTTAATTAAAATGAGTTGAATCAACAAGGGGGCGACGCGGTGGCGCAGTGGGTAGCACGTTCACCTCACAGCAAGAAGGTCGCTGGTTCGAGCCTCGGCTGGGTCAGTTGGCATTTCTGTGTGGAGTTTGCATGTTCTCCCCGTGTTCGCGTGGGTTTCCTCCGGGTGCTCCGGTTTCCCCCACAAGTCCAAAGACATGCGGTATAGGTGAATTGGGTAAGCAAAAAAATTGTCCGTAGTGTATGTGTGTGAATGGGTGTGTATGGATGTTTCCCAGAGATGGGTTGCGGCTGGAAGGGCATCCGCTGCGTAAAACATATGCTGGATAAGTTGGCGGTTCATCCCGCTGTGGCGACCCCAGATTAATAAAGGGACTAAGCCGAAAAGAAAATGAATGAATGAATGAATGAATGAATCAACAAGGGTGACACGGTGGCTCGGTGGTTAGCACTGTTGCCTCACAGCAAGAAGGTTGCTGGTTTGAGTCCCGGCTGGGTCAGTTGGCATTTCTGTGTGGAGTTTGCATGTTCTCCCCGTGTTGGCGTGGGTTTCCTCCGAGTGCTCCGGTTTCCCCCACAGTCCAAAGGCATGCGGTATATGTGAATTGAATAAACTAAATTGGTCGTAGTGTATGTGTGTAAATGAGTGTGTATAAATGTTTCCCAGTACTGGGTTGCAGCTGGAAGGGCATGTGTAAAACATATGCTGGATAAGTTGGCGGTTCATTCCGCTGTGGCGACCCCTGGTGAATAAAGGGACTAAGCCGAAGGAAAATGAATGAATGAATCAACAAGTTTTTGGGAAGTTTTTTTTGGGAAAACTTAATTGTTTTATGTTCAATCCACTTAAAATTGAAAAAAAAAAAACTATTAAGTTAACTTAATTGATTTGTGTTGGGACAACATGAAGGAATTGTGTGGAACCCTGCATTTTTATTTACAGTGTATTTCATTCATTTGTAGTCATAAACCAATGTTTGGAGATATTACCCAGCAGGCACACAACGTCATAAGATGTTAGTATTAGGTTGTAACGTCAGGTGTCTAGCCAGTGTCTAAGGACAACATTATTTTGACAACCAATAATGACGTCAAAAGACATTGATATTTGCTTGATTTTTGGTTGCGTTGGGAAGTGACCAAAATCTAATGTCAAGCCAACATTTTTAAGCAACGCCACATTGACATCAAATACTGACATTTATTCGTCAGGTATGGAAACCAAAATCCAACGTCTGATAGATGCCATAGTGGTACCGTCCATACAACATCAAGCTGTAACATCATTAGACGTTGATATTTGGTTGATTTTAGGTCGGACATTAGACATTGACGTTGGCCTGACGTTGGGTTCTGACATCAACACGATTTTCATTTCCAAACAAAATGCAACGTCCCCACGACGTTGGGGTACAACATCAATCTGACATCATGTTGACATCCTGTGCCTGCTGGGTAACATCTCCCCAACACAGCTTTGTAACACAGACAAAAACACAATGTGGTGATGAGAAAGTCATATGATGAATCGACTTTTCCCACAATCAGGGAAGCATACTAATATACAGTATACAGTAGAAGGTGCTCAGTGTCAGTCACACAACTACTAAAGACCACCATCATGGTAACACACATAAAAATAATGTAATAAACACTCTTTATCAACATTAGATGTAATGTAAAAACTCATAAGAAAAAACAACAACTAAAAAGAACCATAGTAATGTCAACAAAAAGCATAAAAAGTGAAGTGCCATGCAGGCAATTCTGGAAAAGTGTAAAAACTTGTAAAAAAGTAGTGTTTAGTAACACTATTTTGAGGGTCCCTATTGCACATTTTGTTGACTAAAAGTTGCATTGCAACTACATGCCAATTAATTCTCATTTGAGTATTAGTAGACTGTCTTAATATCTTTTGATACTGCTCCTTCAATAGACATTTAACTGACTATAAGAAACCTCAACTTACACTTACTCTAACCCCAACCTCACAGTCTGCTTATAATCTGTTGAGAATTAGTTGGCATGTAGACGCAACGTAACTTAAATTCAACAAAATGCGTTAAAGGGACCATCAAAATAATGTGATACAGTGTGTTTAAGTGAATTGAATGTGAGGTTATTGTGAATTTAATACTAAAACCACCACTGGTTACCCACACACACACACGACTATTGTTTTATTATGGCTGCAACATGTTATGCCTGTCACAGAAGGGGGACTGAGACCAGAGCTGAGTATGAATGACAGTTTATTGTAAATAGATGAAACAGGATATATAGCAAACAGGTAAAGTCTTTCTCTTGCGTAGAATGAGCAGTGAAAGGTTTCACTGACTGTGAGAGTTTGTCCTTCTCGATGTGACGAGGACAGACACTGAGTGATGACTGGGATGACGTGCAGGTGCTGAGTTGATTAGTATGCAGGTGATAGGGATCTGGATGATTGCGGTGATGAGCGGGGTGCTTTGGGCGAATGTGAGTGGGGAAAACCTGGCCTGGTTGTGACAATGCCAATGTTTTCACAAAGTGATATGTAAGGATATAAAATGATTATTTTTAGTCACCAGCTATGATGCTGAGCCAACTCAGGGTGCATATTGACTCCCTACCATCGGCTTCACTATCACTCATGGCATTTAGTGCCAATTACACCTGTATGGCATCCATAAATTGTTGTCTTTTATCTTCTGGTTCTTCCACTTGGGATCAAATGGGGAAGAATCAGTGCTGTTTTATATCATACTAAATACATTTTAGGGTTCTGTTATAATGCTGCTCTGTGCCATCTAATAAATGCACAACAAAGCATCTTTGGTGTTTCCATGTTTTATATAAATAAAAAAATCTTGGGTTCATGGTGTCACTAGCATGTCAACACAATGACAGTGTCTCTAGGTAAACTGCTTATTTTTATGGATTTGAACTTAAAAAAAACACACACACACACACACACACATTTTGGATTAATGTACAGTTGAAATCAGAATTATTAAACCCCCTTTGATTTTTTTTCTTTTTTAAATATTTCCCAAATGATGTTTAACAGAGCAAGGAAATTTTCACAGTATGTCTGATAATATTTTTTCTTGTGGAGAAAGTCTTATTTATTTTATTTCGGCTAGAATAAAAGCAGTTTGAAATTTTTTTAAAACCATTTTAAGGTCAAGATTATTAGCCCCTTTAAGCTATATATTTTTTCGATAGTCTACAGAACAAACCATCATTATACAATAACTTGCCTAATTACCCTATCCTGCCTAGTTAACTTAATTAACCTAGTTAAGCCTTTAAATGTCACTTTAAGCTGTATAGAAGTGTCTTGAAAAATATCTAGTAAAATATGATGTACTGTCATCATGGCAAAGATAAAATAAATCAGTTATTAGAAATGAGGTATTAAAACTATTATGTTTAGAAGTATGTTGAAAATGTTCTCTCCGTTAAACAGAAATTGGGGTAAAAAAAAATAAACAGGGGGGCTAATAATTCAGGGGGTTTAATAATTCTGACTTCAACTGTAAGTGTTACAGAAGGGACTGAGACCAGAACTGAGTGAGTAAACGTAACAGTTTATTGCAGAATGTTGAAAACAGGATATATGGCAAACAGGTAACATTTTTATCTTGCAGAGGATGAGCAGTGGACCAGGATGGTATGAACCGGAGACTGATGAATGACAGTGAACACAGATGAGTTCGGGAGACACACAACCAGGAGGGAACCAACACTGGGAGAGAGACACGAAGACACTGTGGGTAGACAAGGGAAGTATCACAATTAGAATGACTGACTGTGAAAGTTCGTTCTTCTCGATGCGACGATGTCGGACACTTAGTGAGGTAGCATGCAGGGATTTATGGGCTGGAGTGAGCGGGATGACGTGCAGGTGTCCTGGTGATTAGTAATCAGGTGATGGGGATCTTGCTGATTGCAGTGACAGTGAACGGGGTGAGTTATGTGATTGGGAGTAGGGAGAACCTGGCCTGGCTGTGACAGTAAGTACCTAAGTCAGCTAAATACAGTTGAAGTCAAAATGATTAGTTCTCCTGTAAAATGTAGCTTCTTTTAAAAATATTTCCTAAGTGCTGTTTAACAGAGACAGAGATTTTTTCAACATATATTTAAAACATAATAGTTTTAATATCTGTTTTCTAATTTATGTTGTCTTTATTATGATGGCAGTGCATAAAAGTTTACTAGTTATTTTGCAAGATACTAGTATTTAGCTTAAAGTGAGTTTTAAAAGCTAATTATGTTAACTAGGCAAGTTAGTTTAATTAGGAAATCCATTGAACAACATTGTTTTTTTCTGTAGCCAATCGAAAAAAAATATATATTAAGGGGATAATAATATTGACCTTAAAATTTGTAAAAAAAAACAACAATATATATATTTAATAAAAAAAAATTAAAAACTGCTTTTATTCCAGCCAAACTGAATGAAATAAGACTTTCTTCAGAAGAAAAAAATATTATAGGAAATACTGTGAAAATGTCCTTGCTCTGTTAAACATCAATTAAAATTAATTAAAATCTTTTTACAACATTAAAATCTAATAACAATTACAGAGAAGGGCTAATAATTTTACCTTCAACTATATTTACAACTGTTGTAGCGTTTTTTGGATATTTAAAATCTTCAATTAAAATTTGACATGTATTTTAAAGCCACTTAAGTAGCAAGTTGTTGTTAGCCCAGTGTCAAAGTGATTTTGCCATTGTTAAAGGTGCCAATTTCACAATATACATATTTGTACACTCACATGATTTACATGAGAACAAGGAAACAATGGTTTTTGAGGCTCACGGTGTGTCATTTCCATGTACTGAACTCTTCATTATTCAGCTATTCCTATAGGTATATCCAGACTTCCATTCTTTGGCACCTTTAAGGGGTTTAGCATTACATAGGGGTTACGTTTAGAGCAAATTTGTGTGTTGCAATAAATGCTTGTCTGTGCAGAAATTATAGTCAGTTTTATAATGTATATTGTGGATTCATATGTACAGTAGATAATGTAACAATGAGGAATCTGTCTAAACCTAATGACATGAGGTTAATTTGGAACATGCTGTAACGTCCTCAGTAATTATAACAATGTCTCAATGTCTCATGAGCCACCCAAGCAGAGGCAGTGCTCCTTTTACATAAGAAACATTTGCTTTTTAATTTGGGATAAGCACTAATATAGAACAATGCGTAATGCTTAAAATTAGTGGCATCATACAGTTTGCAGTCATTTGTTGTCTAATGTTAGACAGCTGAGCCTTAATCAAACGCCGCTCCTAAATATAACAAACCCCGAGGTCTGATAAGTGAGAAAGTAAATTAATAACTAAACCTGGGAATGAAAACAAAGCTGTCTGTGCAATTCTGAGCAGAACAGGGAGAGAGAGAGCAGACATGAGCTTAAGGCATGGAAAGGTTACAGATGATGGCTATTAAGCTCACATGCCTGCTTTTTTTGTTCAGATTGTTTCAATAAAAGTGACATCAGGCCACTCCAGAATTACAATGAAGGTTGAGCTAAAAAAAACAAAAACGTTTTTCCTGCAATGAAGGGAATTATTTCAATAGAGTTACTTCACATCAGTAGATTATTTTATTAAATCTTCTCCAGTGTAATACGAACACACAATTTTATAAATGTACTGCAGGTTATTGATATTTTTTCCAGTAACACTTTAAAATAATGGTCCATTAGTTAATGTTAGGTAATGTATTTACTAACATGAACAAACAATTAGTAATACATTATTACAGTATTATATATACATATATACATTACATTATTATCTGGATACAATATATTATTGCAGTATTTATTCATCTTTGTTGATGTTAGTTAATGTTATTTAAGTTAAATAACGTTAGTTCATGTTAACTCATGGTGCGTTAACTGATGTTAACAAATTTGGATTTGAATAATGCATTAGTTAATGTTGAACTGTGATTAATAAATGCTTTACAAGATTATTCATGCTTAGTTAATGTTAGTAAATACATTAATTACCATTAACTAATGGACCATTATTCTAAAGTGTTATCATTTTTCCTAGTAAATATATTTCTAAAGGTGTTGCTGACATGAAATTGTACCAGATTTTGCTAAAAATCTAAACATACAAATAAAACAAAAAAAATTTCATCAAAAATTACTTTCAGGGGAGGCCACAGCATAATGAACCATCAATTTAAAAAAATATTTACTGGCGGATGTCTTTCCTGACACAACCCTGCACAGAGATTACAACCCCAGTGCTCTAAAACACCCATGCATTTACCAACCCAGGCTCATTTTGAAAACGTACCTCTATATACATTTCTGGAGAGCGCCAAATACGTCCCAGGAGCTATGTTTTTTTGCAGTTTTTGTTTTTGCAAATCCACCAGAGGCCGCTGTGTACGCTTTCAGATCTCAAATTTCTCTCGCAAGTGCTATTCACTCCTGCTGTTCTCAAGTAAATTCACCAGAGGCCGGTGTTGACTGACTGTTTGACTGACTGACTGACCGATCGACTGACCCACCCTCCTCCTTCCCTAAACCCAACCAATAGTATTTTCAAAAGCAGAGATTGACCCGCCCACCCACTTGCATAAACCCAACCAACAAATTTAAAAAGCAATCCAGAAAAAGAAAAGCCCTCGCCTGATTTTTACCACGTTTTCAGATTTTACCACATTCTCACCCTGTTATTTACTTGTTCATTTTATTTTTTGGATTCTGTTTTTGTCTTACCCGCTTTCTGGAACCATTCCTCACCAGACTCAAACCCCGTCATCGTGGTCAACTCCTCTCTGTGTCTCAAGTCCACTGACGTACATGGTGAGCTAACCGGGAAAGCCGTCCACATGGAGGTAAGCAGTCAGCTGGTAAGTGCGAAAAGGAACCGTAGCATTTGTTTTAAAAATTAAATGCAGCCATACGTACTTCTGGCTACATAATTTGCGATCTCCAGAAACGGATATAGGGCTACGTTTTCAGAATGAGCCTATGTTGCCATTTACCCATTCACACACTACGGTCAATTTAGTTGATCAAATTCACCTATATGGCATGTCTTTTGACTAGGGGATAAACTGGAGCGCCCAGAGGAAACCAACGTGAACATGAGGAGAACACGGAAAATCCACATAAAAAAACCTTCTTGCTGTGAGACATCTGTGCTGACCACTTAGCCACCGTGCCACCTAAAACACACTCCAAATAATGTTTTTTTAGATTTGCAAAAATGTAGACAGCGCCCTCTAGTGGATTTGACATCTGAAACGTACAACAATACGTACCCGGAGCAGTGTATTTTAAGTTTAGCAAAAATATAGAATGAGACGTGTTTTCAATGAGCCTGGGTTTTTGAGAAGTAGTCATGATCAAAAACATTGTTTAGCTGAGTCATGTTTCAAGCTAACATCAACATTTAATACATTTTAGACACTTAAAATGAGTTCAGAATGAGTGTCTGAAATAACCCCCGACTGTGATCTGATGATCACCGCTTGAGACAGAAATAATGAACCACAATAGAAAACGCTTTTTATTAACAGCAACCGCCATAATTAATATACATTTTGCTTATGAAAATATCAGAGGTGATTGAAGACAAATCATAAATGTGCACATAAGTAATTGTTTATTTTATTTGGTTAACTATTTCATCTGTCTCTCCTGTGCCTTTGTTAAGATCAGACGTTTGCTTGATTGTCAAAAGTTATGTATGCTCCAGTTTACTCATTAAATGGATATAACTTTTGTTTTCTGTCCATGAGCTCCCTCAGTTGCTTTGACTGCAAGGATAACAGTATAATAGTATATGATAACACTATAGAAAAATTGGTTAAAGACATCGTCAGATCACGTAAATTCATTGAAAAATTAAGAGAACTGCTTTTTTATTCTAAATAAAAAAGTGAGATGTAAACAAACAAAAAAATACCAATATTTTTCTAAATGTCAAGTTCGTCTTTGGGCCTTAAAGGGGTATGTAGTGTAGTCCTCTGATCACAAATAGAGAAGCAAGTATGCTGAGTGTATTGAGTATGAGATTATTGACCAAACGTTTGCTACCATGTTTGTTTTGCTGTATAGTTTTCATTAATCGTACCCTCACTTATGAAAGTTTATGATGCTGGCCTCGGAGGCTTGTTAAAGGAGGGTTTTAGAGGAGAACTTCGAGGTTTCTGGTCCAACAGTGCAAACGCAGCTTGATTTTGACCTTGTTACTTTATTGATGTAAAATTCAAATCAACATATGTCATCACACTGAAAGTAAAAAAACAAAAAAAATAAAAATACAGATGGCACCAAATGAATCCCCATTGATTCTGATCATATGTTGAGTTCTTATGAAGAAGTTAAATATTATTTACAACATCAGTACCTTTTACCTAATATTTCTCTCACCACTGTACATGTGCACAAGTCTCAAACTGATGCAACATGATACATTTTATTTTACAAAGCATCAAAGACCATTCAGCTAAAATCATCATTAGTGTTGTACTGAAGAAAAAAGTCTACATTTTGGATGATGTAAGGGTGAATAAAACAGTACATTTCCAAGTTTAAAGGGATAGTTAACCCTAAATTGAAAATTGACTCACTATTAACTCACCCTCAAATAGTTCCTTATTCTGTTGAATGCTAAAGAAGATATTTTGATAGTAGGAAAAGTGCATACTATAGAAGTCAATGGGTAAAAGTTTCCAGCTTTCTTCAAAAATATTATTTTGTGTTCAACAGAAGAAAGTAAGTCAAACAGGTTTGGACAACATAGGCTCATTCTGAAAACGTAGCCCTATATACGTTTCTGGAGACCGCGAATTATGTAGCCAGAGCTACGTATGGCTGCATTTCATCTTTAAAACGAACGCTACGGGGCGGTATGAAGCTGTTCCTTTTCACGCTTACCAGCTGACCGCTTACCTCCGTATGGACGGCTTTACCAATGTCACCAGTTTGTCGGATAGCTCCACACGTATGTCGGCAGTCTTGAAATGCAGAGAGGAGTTGACCGAGAGAACAAGGTTACAGTCCGGTGAAGATCGTTGAGTCAGTTGTTGTTTTTAAAATGCTATTGGTTGGGTTTAGGGAAGGGGGAGGGTGGGGGGGATCGGTCGGTTGGTCAGTCAGTCAGAAAGTCAGTCAGTCGACAACAGCCTCTAGTGGATTTGCGGGAGAACAACAGGCGCGAATGGCACTCGCGAGAGAAATTTGAGATCTCAAAAAGAGTACACAGCGGCCTCTGGTGGATTCGCAAAAACAAAAACTGCAAAAAAAAACGTAGCTGCTGGGACATATTTTGCTGTCTCCAGAAATGTATGTAGCGGTACGTAATCAGAATGAGCCTGGGTTGGGTTTGGAACAAGTGAACGGTGAGTAAATGATGACAGAATAAATTTTTTTGGTTGAACTATCCCTTTAACTGGTCTTATTTTATTGAAGATGATTTGTGATGCTTTAGACCTTTTCCCTTTCCCATTTACTTGTATAAGTTTGTGCATGTAGATCTGCAAAAAGCTGATTTGTTATTTGTTAATATATTTGAAGATACACATCTGATACGTTTATATAAATGTCAGTGCATTAAACTCAGCTATTAAAAAGTCAGTCTCTCATCACTACTAAGAACCGTACGCCCACCACAGTTGATGCGAGCAGTAACAGTAGAGGACAGCCGGCCATTTCACACTACTCTAGACTACTGACAGATGTGTAGACAAGGTATGCAAAAATACAACATAGAGTGTCTTGCACATGTGTGGGCCCGGGAACATTTCAAGAAATATTTTGGCTTTGGAAGTCCTAGTCTTCTGACAGACCACAAACTCCTGGTGTCACTCATCCATGGACATGACCTGGAAAATATTCCTATCAGATGTGAAACACTGTTGATTGGGTGATGCGATTTTGTGGAATGAAACAGAATAGTGTTTTCCAACCATGTTCACTGAATCCATTTATGATCTGGATGCAAAAACTCTAGGAGAAAAACTCTACAACAAAAAGAAAGAAAGGAGCGTAGTCAAACTGAGTGATGTTAGCTCAAGGTGAACAGTTCAAATGGACACCTGCTATGGGCACTCAAGGAAATTTTCCCCTGCAAAGCTGCACCAGACCATTCGCAGATGATACAGCTGGGAAGAGTGAGCTCATTCGTGGATCTGCAGAAACACAGTTTTTCTTTTTCCCAGAGCAGTGAAGACAGTCCAACTCACTCAGTCTCAGTCTGAGTAAGTCATTAGTCTTGTAGATACACTTCAGAAAGAAGAAAATAGAGAAAAGAATGGCATATTGTTAAAAAGGTGAAATGCTATTGATTTGAAATGCTAAGATTTTGATTTGATGGCATTTCAAAGTTGTCGACATTAGTTGGGATCTTAAAGTTCAATTCATCTTTATTTTTATAGTGCTTTTTATATGTACATTGTGTCAAAACAGCTGAACCTATATCTGAAGAAAAGAGAAAAAAAAGCCATAACAATATTTCAAAATTTGGAACATTTCAGCAGGTCAGGCAGGCAGGGAAGTAGTAGTAAAATGCTGGTGTAGTTGTAGTTAAATTAAAACTGATTCAGTTCAATATAAATCTCACTGTTGAAGTTGAGTTCAGTTTATCCAGATCAGTGGGGCTATGATATTCGATTTTTCACACCACAGTTATTGTAAAAGAGTTCACGATATCGATATATTGCTATATATACAGTATATATCTGTAGAAACATTGGAGGGGGAAAATGTCAGATTTTTTTTTTTTATAAGAATATATTTTTTCCTGTTCCACAAATGTTGCATGACTGGATCATCCAAGGCTCTAGACTATTCTCCACACTGATGCAACTAACTTTCTTTATTTGGTTGTAGTTAGTGATGCACCAATCATACTATCATACTACTCTTACTATTTCTGCAGTATCCAGTATGTATGTTGTGCAGAGTATGCACATTTTCTATATGCATGGAATACCCGGATGACCTACTATCTGCTTGTTAAGTCATGACGCATGGAGTACTGTTTCCGGGTCCAAGCCGCTACTCACTTGAATTGAGAAAATATTAGTTTATGACACACTTTTTAGTCATATCACACATTAAAGTGAATTTTATATAAAATCATGGTGTACACAACAGTCTCTGGACTTGCTGCATCACAGACATCAATATTTTTTTAAAATTATAAAAAATTAAGCACTTTCTGGCCATCTGATATTAGGCATGGACAAAATATATTTCAATTGTGATTTTCCAAAGTATCACATCGATTTGTAAATATTTATTATTAGCATTTGTAGAGTCTCCCCATACAGTTTGATAGAGCGATTGGACCCGGAAGCCGCTTCGCATGACGTCACACTTAACAAGTGGATATTTTCCAGAATCTGCTACATATAACTTAAATCAGTACACAAGCTACATTTGAATGACATACTACCATGCAACTCGTACTATATTTATACTATATGTATACTTTGAATAGTATACAAGTTTTCTGTATGTGTGAAATTCTCAGATTTCCTACTACTGTCACGATACACGTAACGCTTCATCTCCACATATATTGGTGGATGAAGAGCAAGGATGTGGCTTGAGAGGCCCGGAGATGGAGAACATTTATGGTGTAACACATATAATTACACAAGTTATTTCTTTAAATAAAACAATACATTATTATGCTGGGGCCTCACGGTGGCGCAGTGGGTAGCACGTTCGCCTCACAGCAAGAAGGTCGCTGGTTCGAGCCTCGGCTGAGTCAGTTGGCATTTCTGTGTGGAGTTTGCATGTTCTCCCCGTCTTGGCGTGGGTTTCCTCCGGGTGCTCCGGTTTCCCCCACAAGTCCAAAGACATGCGGTATAGGTAAATTGGGTAAGCTAAATTGTCAGTAGTGTATGAGTGTGAATGGGTGTGTATGGATGTTTCCCAGAGATGGGTTGTGGCTGGAAGGGCATCCGCTGCGTAAAACATATGCTGGATAAGTTGGCGGTTCATTCCGCTGTGGCGACCCCAGATTAATAAAGGGACTAAGCCGAAAAGAAAATGAATGAATGAATGAATTATTATGCTGTTTTCTAAAGCACTAGATTACTAGTAGCATGATATCATAATTTGTATATCTCTTTGATTCACTTGACTCTAAGTGATATCGTAAAATGAAAGTATATTCATTTTTGGTAGATGCTGATTGTGATCAAGGTAAAAGCGATACATGAATACATTAGGCGTGCGTGTCAAGGAGCAAATGCAGCATGTATGTGCACTGTATGTATGTCCACGAATCACTATAACATCATATTTCTGCTTAAATTTAGTATATTCACTTCGTTGTCAAAATGAATGCACAGGGTTTTATAACAGATGCTCACTGAAAAAGCCATTTTTGGAGATGTTTGTGATTTGTGGGCCAGCCTGAATACCCGCCGGTGACCCACTGACACCTGCAGTTCTCCATGATGGAAGCGCTATATAAATAAACATGAATTGAATTTGTTAGATTTGACTTGTGCTTATTTGTTAAAGTTAAACCAATAATTGAACTTTTTACATTTAAGTTGTGAAGACTATCTACAGTGACATTTCGGCATATGTTTGCCAAAAAGAAGAATGTAAAAATTATGTTAGATTTGTCACTGGGTCTTTGCAGGAATCAGTCTTGCACTCCGACTCATTGATGAATATAACAATCCCTTGCCCTGGATACGAGCCGGATCGACAATTATGAGAACCTCTGAATGAGGAGAAACAGACAGACTAACATGCCTCATTTGAATTTTAAGGAGCATATGCAGAAACAGCCCCAAAATAGATTATTAACAGGGTATAATAAATGATCAGTAGGGTATTAACTTTATAACTTTTTCTTTTTTATCTTTGCCTGTGCTAAACTATTTGATGAAGTAATTTTTTATTTTTATTTTTTATAGAATTTACTTAATTCAATAGTTTTTATCAGTGTATGCAGGACCCAAACCACAGGACACCGATATGTGACTCCCATGCCTTGAGAAAAGAGCTAGGCAAGCAGTGTACCTTTCTCATCATGCATCACTCACAGTGGGGACAGGACAGGCAGCCTGCTCAAGGGCTAACTCAGTGTGCTTTGCTCCCAGACACATCAATACAAACACACATGTGGCTTTCTGAAGACAAAGAAACCGATGATATTTGATGCAGGTGCTGTTTTATGGTCTTGACATTCTACTCTTTGTCACCTGTCTTGTCAACTAACCAAAAAACTGACATGATTTTACATATGCTTCAGACACTGGCACAGGTAGGAAAAACTACCACAGTGTCAACATCATGATGCTGTGTTGAGTTCCTTTCAAACGGAAACAATTTTTTTCAGTAGACCTTCAGACATGGTTATAATGTTTCCTTTGAAGTTTTTTCCGCCAGCATATTTCTGCAAAATAACATGAATTTAGTTTACAGAATTGTTTAAAATATTTAGAATATTTTAATAAAATTGCTATAATTTTCTTGCTCCTAAATATAAAGTACAATTTAAATAAAAATGTAAGCAATAAGTCAAATATATGAATAAATGACTGTTACCAGCACAGTGTCAGAACCCCTAGATTCCTACTCAAATCAACAATAACAAATATGTAGCTTGATGACACTGTGAAGGAGCATGGAATCATGGGGTCACCTCCACATCCAATAGAAATAAATCCAATAGAAATAATTTCAAGGATGCAGTGATGAATTAAAGTTTTATAAATGTAACAATGTTGAGAGTTGTTGATTGTGGTAAGCTTGATCAATGTTAGAATAGCATATACATTCACACAGACAATTGATCAATTGTCTAATAAAACACATGCAGGATAAGCTGATTTCTCAAATCCAGGTTTAACAAAAACGTCCCTGTTTTAGAAATTGATCCTTATTCTATTGCTCCTCTTGTCTCAACATCTTCTTGTGTCATTTTAATCAACCATATGTTTTAATCTTCTTGAGTTATTCTTGGTGACAAAATTCCACATAAATGCCAAACTTAAAAATGCAACATAATAAAGAAGTACAAGTCATGCATCTAAAGTGGCATTTAGACCCTGTCTACAGGAACATGCACTGAAAGATAAGGAAGCAGTAGGCAGCCATTGCTTGGGCACCCGGGGAGCAGTTTGGTGTTCGGTGCATTCAGGGGCGGACTTAGTGATTTGGGGGCGCTAGCATTGAAACTCAAAACATTCTCTTTCTCTATAGATGTATTTTTTCTCTGTATTATTATTATTTTTTAAATAAACTGCATGTTAAAAAGTACTTAAATAAACAAATATATATAAAAAGTATATAAAAAATATTTAAAGTATATTTTATATATTCTATTTTTTAAAGGAACTTTTATCTTCTTAACTTAATATAAAATTAAATGCAATAAATTCACAAATAAAAAACAAGTTCACAAACTATGTACAGTAGCCATTTTTATGATTAGATTTTAATATTAAAAAAAACAACATTTAAACAAATTTAATTCACAAATCAATCAAACTAATCTTGTCAGCATTTTTCATTTGAATTAAATAATTGCTGTTATTGAATCAGCGGCCGATACTTTTCACTGGGAAATTGTATTTTATTTGAACAGGCCCTCTTATAACAAGGTCACTGCGCTCATCATCTGACAGGTGTTTCGGCCAGAAAGCAGGATCGCGGAGGTATAGCTGCGTTTCATTGTTTGTCTTATTTCTACTTTTTTTCCCAAATTTTGCACACTCTATCTACCTCTACCACAGCTCTACTCTGATCGCTGGCAGACTGGCAGTGTCTTCTTTGAACCACTGATCGCTCACACCTCGCGCATGTGCAGTACGGAAGGAATGTTCCATTATTCATGGGGCCCCCCGGTTTTTAAAAGAAGTAATAACATCTTAGCAGTTATAGACAGATTTTACAACATATAATAGAGGGTTTATAAAAGAGATATATGATTAATATGAGCTTCTAATATCCGTAATTCCCTGGGGCCCTAAGCGGCTGCTTACCTCACTTATTGGTTAAGTCCACCCTTGGGTGCATTGCTCAAGGGACTCACCTCAGCCATGGTATTGAGCCAAGGTGGTGAGAGCGCTGAGAACACCTACAATCCCTGGGACTCGAAACTGCGACCTTTGGATCAGAACTCTCGAACCATTACCATTAACCATCACAGAGACTATTTGATGTTTGTTTACATCTGGAAGATGTATTTATTAGTGTTTGCTCATCTGCAAAACATCTAAAATTGTGAATGTTCATTCAGTAGACCTTTAAAGACTTTTATCAGACCTTTGAACGCAGCAGATGTTTTCCAGACTAAACGATCTTTAAAATACATCTTGCAGATGTATGTGTGCCATCTGGGTGGCCATTCTCTACATGGCGTGGCCATTTGTACACACACAATTTGCAGTATCAGGCCACTGAAACTAAAACTCTTCTAAAACTTCTGCCAGGGTGAATATTTTCAGAAACTTTACAGTGTTGTTGTGTGGCCGATGAAAGTAGAGTTTTTGTAGAGTCTTCTGCTTAATATGACGTCAAACCTAAGTCCTTAGATTTGATTGGCCATATCAAACATGTAGACAATTACAAGTGCTGAAATTGTGCATAAATGTTATATATTTTATATTTCTGTATAAAGCGGCCCACCAATTACTAATAATTCATTCATTCATTCAATTTCTTTTTGGCTTAGTCCCTTTAATAATCTGGGGTCACCACAGCGGAATGAACTGCCAACTTATTCAGCATATGTTTTACACAGCGGATGCCCTTCTAGCTGCAACCCATCACTGGGAAGCATCCATGCACATTCATTCACACACATACACTACAGACAATTTAGCTTACCCAATTCACCTATACCCGCATGTCTTTGGACTTGTGGGAGAAACCGGAGCACCCGGAGGAAACCCACACGAACACGGGGAGAACATGCAAACTCCACACAGAAATGCCAACTGACCCAGCCGAGGCTCGAACCAGCGACCTTCTTGCTGTGAGGCGATAGTGCTACCCACTGACGCCCATTACTAATAATTACTTACAGAAATAATCTGTTTCCACAATCGTGACAGAAAAAAACCCACATTTTTTTATGTGATATTTATTTTCAGATATGAAAAATGAAAGAAAACATATAATTGATGAATGTTTGAACTTTAAATGGTAAAAGAAACAGGCTGGCCCGTTTTGCCTAGTGGCCCACATGGAAAAATTTTGGTGATCCAGATGGCCAATGTGCCCCTGGTCACATATCAGCAAAATACATAAAAAAAATTTAGAGGTTTATGAATATTTAAACGCAAAGATCATGAATATTGTGCCTTTAAGAGCAGCGCTTTGAGCCACTGCCATTCTTGGCAAATGTTTTGTGGCGACTGTCTGCAGTGCATTAAATCTACTACTTCTTTCAGTGGAGACAAGGACATCATTAATAACTTTAGCATGAAACTCGTGAGCTGACAAAAGTGCACTCCTACTAAAAATACATGTGTGGCCATGATAAACATTCCTCTTTTTCATCCATCAGGTCAGCGAGCTTTGACATGTAAGAGTTAGAGCTTATGTGGACATTCCCGCAGGGGTGGCTGGCAGCTCCCATTGTGTACTTTGTAACGCAGGCCTATAAATTTATTGCACCTTTCTGAAACAGCTGTGAAGCCACAGCTATGAGCAACAGGAGTGGATGATTTTGAGCAGATCTTGACGGATCTGCTGAACTTAAATTGGACTTGAACATGTGTTTTCGTATTTGCCTTGCACTTGCCTGTGGCATCCCAAATAATTGGACAAATCTACAGTTGGTGCTCACCAAATGTGACAGCAAAAATAGATGGTTTCTTACCTCTAATGAAAAAGTAAATATTCTTAGTTCCATATTCTAATGTGTCTAAAACAGGCCAAGGTTTCTTAGAAATAAATGAAATGGCATGAACAGATGAATAAAAAAATGAGGAAAAATGACAACGGCTCTACAAAAAATGGGGAAGGGGTTAGTCACAACTAAACGTGATGCATTTTAAAGATGGCAGCATTGAAAAATTGCTTTTACGGCCACATGAAGGGTTGCTGTCGGCATATAAACACTGATGTGTGCTTCTTACGCATATGGAAAGAGATATTAATAAACACCAGACTGGAATATGCTGCATTCATGAAATAATATACCAGACAAAAAGCAAATGGAATATTAATTATAAAACACATCATTGCTTGGCAAAGTCTGGAAAATTAACCTTTCGCCATAGCTGATTAATTACTGCATCTTATTTGGTTTAAAGAAAGGATAACATCAGGCATCATTTGTTGTTTCTACAATTATGACAGAAAAAGAGCACATTAAGGTGATGTTCATTTTGGGTTCAATCAGATGATATGAAAAATTATTTATAACACTGACGTATCTTTGAACGTTATTTAGTAATATTCTATTGGTTAATATTAGTTAAGTTATCATTTGTTGGCATAAAATGTTCAAACGATGTAAAACACATCTAAAACATTTATTAGCCTTATGTTAGTTTTAAAAATTACTAATACATTATTTAATAAAATGGTGTCTGGTAATAAAACAAATATAACAGTTCAATCACCAGCTCAGCTCCCTAATCAGTGCACCTGCCAGCGAACAGCTAATTCCCTCCTAACAATAAAAACAGTCATTATTCATAGCATCATGGTCTGGTCTCATTCAGTATACTTTTACTGATCCGACTACTCACCCTGAATCTGTTCTCATGCTCACCCAGTTCATCCTTCAGTTTGTTTGTTCCCCAATTTACTGTCCTGAAAAGAAAAGAGAGACATGTTACTATTAGATGAGTTTACCAAACTTTACTAAAACTACTTTGCAACTTTTCGGATGGCTTTTTGATTACCTGTGGAGAAGGAAATAACTATTTAGGTTTCCATGATTAAATTTATTATAAATTTCTGTAACTTACCTGATTTCCTTTGATGTCCCTTACATGAATAAACATCAATTTTACCTTACTTACCTGTGCCTTTTGTACCCTGACAGGAGACCAGACCTTACCTAGAACAATATGGAAAAAAACTGATTTTAATCAATTTCTCAGGATGCAATTACAACCATTCTACTATCACCAAATTTATCTTTTAGAATGGTGGGGATCTGGAGAGATATGCAGAGGATACCACCCATTATAGCTGCTCTTCCAGAAGCATTACCTATCACGATCACCAGTACCCAGTCTGTATTCAAGATTGCTGCCATCCCAGAGCCTATTTCAGTGTCCAGCCAAGTCTCTGTATACCTTACCAAAACATCAAAAGCTCCTGCGATTTATTCTCAAAACTTGTACAGCCATTTTGCAAGTCCCCACTCACTCCATTACGCACATCAGTCCCTGAATCTACTCCAATCCCTGTCAGTCTGGTCTGGTCCAGTCTCCACACAATCTCTCCCCAGACCAAGAACTTCCCCAGGCCAGAGCATAAACAAGACAGGACCATGACCTATTGTATCATAATGTAATGTATTCAGCCCCTCACTATATGACTGATATTGTAGGACAATTCCTCCATTTCCACATTACCCACTATGCACAGCCCTGATTTAGTTCCAGTGTTCAATAAAGCTCAAGCCCCTGATCATGGTCCAGAGGCTTATCCAGCTCTTCAGCAATGTCGAGGGTCAGCTCGATCCCATGACCAGACTCAATGGCCAGTTTCAGCTCTGACAAGAGTCCAAAGCAAGCTCCAAGCTTCGAACAGAGTCCAGTACAGGCCCCAGACATCAACTAGATGGTCCAGCCCTGGTTCAGGGTCCAGCATGGGCTTTAGCCCCAGGCCAGAGTCCAGTAAAGGTGTCAGCCTATGACATGAGTCCCAGGCAGTTTAGTGAGAAATCTGGCTGGAGAACTTATTTTAAATGTCATTTTTAATATGTCTAGTTCCCTCATCATTACCAGAAGTGCCATAATGTGTTCATTTGTGTTAAGTTCCCACATAGCAGCTAAGAATGCCACATGTTTTCAGTCAGGATAAGTAAGCAATTTGCGGCCAGGAGTGCCATCCTGTCTTCAGTAGTAACATTTTGTCAAAGTTCCCGCATCATGACCACTGGATTGTCACTCTGTTGTCTATTGAGTTAAGTTCCCACATTTCTACCAGCAGTGCCACTTTTTCTTCAGTTGGGATGAGTACCTTGATCATGGCCAAGAGAGCCACTCTGTCTTCAGTTGTTTTACCTCGTTGCAGCAAATAGAGCTGCTCTATCCTCAAATTTCCCAGTCACATCCAGGAGCGTCTTTCTGTCCCCATTCAGAGTAAGTTCCTACTCATGGTCAGACATTCTGACCCCTTTGTGAACTATTTCACTTACTTTATCATGGCCCAAGACTTCTCATATCACCTCTGGTAGTCATCTGATCTGCCCCTGATTCCTGTTTCTGCCATGGATGCTCCCTTTATCTGCTTCGCCCTGTTTCCCCCCGTCTCCGCCAATGTCCTACTACAATGTGAGGACATGACTATGAAGAGGGAGAGGAGGGATGTCACATCTCCAGTCACCAGCCCTTTTGCCCTCTTTCTCACCAGTTCAGTCACCAGCGCAGTCACTAATTTACAAATTTAAAATTTATTTGTCACTAAATTGTTTAAATTACATTAAAGTTGGCATGAAACAGAAGTTAAGGTTGTAATTGTTTCTCATATCATGATGTACAGTACATCCAACTGAAAGGGTCCAGAAATGAGAAAAAAATGTAGGGTAGTGCATGATTAAGTCCTTTGTTAACTGATTGTATTGCTGAAAGATGGATGTTGCTAACAAAATTGAGGAAGACTGATGAATCAAGGCTGAAATGAGGCACACCCTGATTGCTCCTCCCTAAAGGAATTCCATGTGACCAGAAGTGAAGAAAAGTAATTTCAAGGGAAGGTTATGGTATTTAATTAAAGATTATGAAGCAAATAAATTTGTACAAAATAATGAAGTGCACAGATACATCAATTCTAATAAGCACAACTATATATATCTAAAAATGAATAAATCTTGACTTCATGCCGACTTTAATAACTCCATCACACAGCACTCCCTTGGATCCACACCTGCACCCTGTTCCCTAATCAGAACAACCTCTGAACATCTCATTCCAGTTACGTTATAAACAAACACTATTTACAGCATCATGGTCTGGACTTGTTCAGTATACACACACTGATCTGATAACTCACCTGCTTCACTTACCCAGGATCTTCATGTTCCTGTGCTCACATAGTTCAAAGGGAAAAGATACATGTTACTATCAAAGTTATACTGAATATTTTCTTTACTGATCTTAGTTAAGCTTCTGTTTTGGATTACCTGTGGAAAAGTAAAGGACTTTTTTTTTCTTCCTTGATTAAGTTTGTTGTGATGAATTTCTGTTTCTAAAGTTACCTTTTTTACACTGATATTCCTTATTTGGGCCGGCATGGTGGCTCAGTGGTTAGCACTGTCGCCTCACAGCAAGAAGGTCGCTGTTTCATATCCCGGCTGGGTCAGTTGGCATTTCTGTGTGGAGTTTGCATGTTCTCCCCGTGTTGGCGTGGGTTTCTCTGGGTGCTGCGGTTTCCCCCACAGTCCAAAGACATGCGCTATAGGTGAATTGAATAAATTAAATTGGCCGTAATGTGTGAATAGGTGTGTATGGGTGTTTCCCAGGAAGGCATCCACTGTGTGAAACATATGCCGGAATAGTTGGCGGTTCATTCTGCTGAGGCAACCTCTGTAATAGGGACTAAGCAGAAGGAAAATAAATGAATGTCCCTTATTAGAAAAAAATCTCAGTTTTACCTACCTGTGTCGATTTAACTGTACCCTGACATATGACCAGCTGTGTCAATTAACTTTAACAAAGATCAATAAAAAACTAACAAAAATATTTCTGTGCTTTTTGTTTTAAAATGTCACAAAATTCACCCAGTTTTCTGATAGCACGAAGAGAAACATTTTACAGTGCATTTTGTGATTAGACCAAAAAAAGGGTCCACCAAGGAATCTACTAAGGAAACAAAGAAAACATTTCAGGCAGTTCCCTGGATAACTAGAGGTATGAAATCTTTTACTAAATCATGATATGAATTTTATAAACAGCACCTCAAACATGCAAATCAATTTCTCCAGGATTCTATAAATCACTCTGGCAGGTAAACAAAGGGCATTCTCTGTTATTTCCAAATCATCCGTAGGCTGTGGCTGATCATGTTACCCACAGTTACTGAACAGGCAGAGCCAAAAGAGAATCCTGTCTATCCTCAGCTGAGATAGTCACTCTTAATTGTGCAGTGCTTTGTAAAAAAGTGTGATGCGGGACTATTACATAACACAGTGCCCTTGATGTCAGATGACCCCAACTAGAAGGGATGGATGAATAGAAATTGATCAATGCGGGAGTCAAATTTCCTTAATGTTTATGTAAGCAAACATTTTCAATTATTGTAAAATCTGATTTATGCTGCGGTCACACTAGAGTTTGTGCGTGCAAAATTCTGTCGTACAGCGCTGAAAAAAGGGGCGGGATTAAACAAGATGATTAGACATTTAAAAAGGCGAGCGATTGGTTCATATTTTACAT
>CAIGQV010018344.1:6306089-6322649 GCA_903798115.1 Danio jaintianensis | reverse complement strand
GATGATTAGACATTTAAAAAGGCGAGCGATTGGTTCATATTTTACATTTCTGTCCAGAGAGGTCATGTTTTGATCATCGATTGGTCTCATGCAGTCACGTGATGCGATTTCACAGGTCAGAGTTCACCAAGCTTGAACTTTGCAATGCAGCGAACTGCGAAACTTGTCGCACGGGCTTGCGTTTCCGGTCTGACGCATGCGTATGAATGGAAGTCTATGGGGAGAAAAGTCTAGTGTGACTGCGGCTTTATTTGTCACCTGAGATACTATCTATTAGTCTAGTTAGTGTTGGATGGCTCTAGCAATCTTTAGTGCATATTGTGACTTTATTCTTTACATAAGGAAGGCAATTCTGACATCAAACATTGAGATTTGAATCAAAATAAATTGGCCTAACATACAACCCCAAATCAGAAAAAGTTGGGACAGTATGGAAAATAAAAAAAAAATTGTGATTTTTAAATTTACTTTAACTTGTATTTTATTGCAGACAATACAACAAACATTATTTAATGTATTCCTCATGATTTTTATTATTGTTATTTAAAAAAAAACACATTCCAATTTTTGTTCTTGCAACACATTTAAAACAGTTGGAACTATAAAGCATTTACCACTTTGTAATGTTAACTGTTAAGTGTTGTAAACACTTAAAAGACGTTTAGGGACTGATGACACCAAGTGATGAAGTGTTTCAGGTGTCATTTTGTCCCATTCTTCCAGCAAAGTCTTAAGGTTGGAAACAGTACAAGGGCTTTGTTGTCGCATTTTGTGCTTTAAAATGTGCCACACATTCTCTATTGGAGACAGGTCAGTACTGCAGACAGGTCAGTCAAGTACCTGTATCCTCCTTTTCTGCAGCCAGGACTTTGTAATGTGTGCAGAATGTGGTTTTGCATTGTTTGTTGAAATATGCATCGGCGTCCCTGGAAAAGAAGGACACATGTTGTGCTCCAAAATCTCTATGTAGTACTTTTCAGCATTAATGGTGCCAAGTTTAAGTTACCTTTGCCAAGGGCACTGTCACAACCCCATACCATGACAGACCCTAGCTTTTGGACTTGTTGCTGATAACATTTCTCCCAAAAATACCTAAAATACTGATTCATCTGACCACAGTACACATTTCCACTGTGTGATGGTCCATCCCAGATGCCTCCGAGCCCAGAGAAGTTGATGGTGCTCCTGGACACTGTTAACCAACGGCTTCATTTTGGCACAGTACAGTTTTAACTGGCATTTGTGGATGTAACTACGTATTGTGGTACTTGACAAGGGTTTGCCAAAGTAGTCCCGAGTCCAGGATCAGAGTTCAAGGTAGTCCAGCTTAGGCTTGCGACCTTTCCTCCGGATTCCTTGAATCTTTTAACTATGTTATGCACTGTTGAAGGTGATTTCTCACATATTTGTTGGCAAACTGGCGATTCACGGCCTATCTTTGCTCCTAAAGGACTAGACCTTTCTTGGAGGCTGATTTTGTCATAATTACAATCACCTGTTGACATGACCTGTTTCAAATTACATCATTATTTAACCAGTTTACCTGATTACTAACCCTAAATTGCTCCTGTCCCAACTTTTTGCAGGTCTAAATGACAGAAAAGGATGTATATTTACAAATTAAACGAGGTTGACCAGACAAAACATTAAATATTTTGTTTTCATATTGTCTGCAATGAAATACAAGTCAAAGTAAATTTGGGAATCCCTACTTTCTTTTTTTATTTGCATTTTCCACACTGTCACAACTTTTTCTGATTTGGGGTTGTACAAAATATCACACCCCTCTCAAGAAAACAAATGTTTAAAAATTAAAACTACAATTTAAGACATGCATGTAATAAAACATTGTGCAATCTTGGTATGAGCAGAAACTTTGAAACTTGAAGTAACTTAAAGTAACAGTATGACAGTTAATCATGTTATGGATATTTTGCAGCACTGTGATACGGTCTAATCAGATGTGAGAATGACCATATTTGTCTCTCATTATCTTCAGTAATAAAATGCAGAGTTTCAGTTATGAGTTAAAGTTAAATCTTTTTTGAATACTCAAAATACCACTCTGCTGTATTAATCTCTACTATGCTGTGTTTGAGCACAAACAGCACAGTTTCTTGAGGTAAAATATTAGCATAAACACAGCCTATCTGATTTGCTTCAGAATAGCTTCTTTTTGTGATGTACAGTTGATCGATTGATTGATGATAAGGAATAGCTTTAGTTTTAGTCTTGTAAATATGAAAGTTATAAAGACATTATTGAAAAAGCAGGCACCGCCATCCTTGTTATCACACACATTTCTGAAAAAAATATTCAAATTTTTTTGTTAGGGTCTTGAAACAGGCCAGTCAGTCCATCAGAGTCAAACAACAGGTGCCTTTGTCAAAATTTAAGGGCTAGAAAGAGGCAGCGAGGCTTAGAGTTTCACTCTTTGAAAGTGATATGCGCCGTACGTCTCCCCCTCTGAATGTAGTGCTGAAGGACAGACCACCCAACTCTCAGCACTTAAAGCGGGAGTAGACAAGCTTTCACAATACTTACTCCCTCACATCATGACCCCACTCCGAGGAAGTCATTCATTTGCGCATGACATACTCCTCTCTTGAGCTAGAGAAATAAAAATACACACATCCAACACAAAACAAATCATTATAAATGCATGTATCAACATGGGCATTTTAAATCAAAATTAAAATCAATTGTAATTTGACCAATGGCCGAGACTCCACTGGCACAAATGATGTTTTTGGTGAATATATTTTCTGGGTTTCGTCTGAGATGTGCGCCAGAGGGACTGTGGTGAACTGAAGGGTGGGAGTCTATTGTCCCAGCCTGATCTTGCAGTCGGCCAAGATGCTCTCATTCCACTGGCTTGTAAAGTGAACTTCCATTGGTGACGAATGACTGTGGCATTTTCAACTCTGGCCCTAGAGGCTCCTAGGGGAACCTTTACATCATTTACAGTGAACCGTGCACAGGGCAGAAACCCATTATGTAGCTCCACCAAAAACATTGCATGTTAGAAAGCTCGCATTTATGTCCATTATTTTCCATATGTAATCAAGTCACTATGTGGCAACCAGACATATATGTTTGGTTTGTTTCAACAAAATGGTGCTATTAAAGTAAAATGAAAAAAGAACAGGGGCGCTCAAACACTAAACTGGCTTGAGCCGAATAGGAAAACTCTTGTATTGCTTGTATTAAATTCCTCTTGTATTTTTGGTAAAACGTATTAATACATTATGTTATGGTTATTACTGTGAAGCTGTTATAAAATGTTGTATTATTAAATTGTGAAGCACTATATAAATAAAGACAACCTGATTATACTAGAAGCAATCATTAGACTTACATTTGTTTATTCATTCATTCATTCATTCATTCATTCATTCATTTTCTTTTCAGCTTAGTCCCTTTATTAATCTGGGGTCGCCACAGCGGAATGAACCGCCAACTTATCCAGCATATGTTTTACACAGCAGATGCCCTTCCAGCTGCAGCCCATCACTGGGAAACACCCATATACACTACGGACAATTTTAAGAAGTTTAAGTTCTTCTATTGACAGTTAAATTTTTATATGATTGATTGATTGATTATAATTGAAGGAACTTGATTATTTTAGTCTCCATTGGATTTCTTGCTCACTTAGATATCCTCTGCCATAGTAACTGGATGCTATTTATAAAATATGCAAGAACCAATTGATACTTGCCTGAACTTGCGTGTCTCTGCTCAAGCCTGTAATGGACCCCAAGTCTGTGTCCATGCATGCCAAAGACGAAGTTTTAAGTCCACAGACACCATACACTTGCAGTAGTCCCAATAGTCACACACCAACTTATTGGGTGAGAGGAGACAGAGTGATGAAGTCAATTAAATGATTTTGGAGCCAGTATGGTCAGGATTCTGGGCACACTACTCTTTTCAAAGGACATTCTGGGTCTTTAAATGACCACAGAGAGGAACTCGGTTTAATGTCTCATCCAAAGGAGGGTGCTTACTGACAGTATAGTGTCCCTGTCAATATACTGGGGCATTAGGACTCACACAGACCACAACATTCCCTGCTTGTCTCACTGGCATATCTTCCAACAGGTACTAACAAGGCACAACCCAGCTTAGCTTCAGAGAGCTAGCTGCCAGATGAGAGTTCTATTCCCAAGTTCCCTGTCATGACTAAGAAGCCATTGCCTGTAGCAGCTCTACCATGGTTTTAAGTTCCATTGGGATCATTCTGTTGACGTTTCTATACTTACTTAATTGTCCCCAGTGGGGAAACTTCTTAAAAGGACTGTATCTGCACAAAGGCAGCCGGAAGGCAATAACTCATACTCACAAAATAAACTATTCGAGGGGTCCGATATTATTTTAATAGATTCATCAAGAACTGATTGCTTATAGAAAGATTCTAAGGATCGATATTCCCTTTTCCCTATGATTCCTATGGCTATCTTTATCAAATGTACAAGCTTGGCCTTAGATTGAACTGTAATGTTTCCATAGCACACAGTAAATTCATAGCGTATTATTCTTTCAATCACAGCTTGGTAATTACAGCTTGGTAATTACAGCTTGTAATAATAAACATTTTGCTGTACCCCAAACACTCTCAATCTTCGTAAAAAAACGTCGCTGCTGCACATAATAAAATAATATCTAAATGTGGATCCCAGGTAAGCAAGATATCTACAGTATGTAAACAGCCAGATATTTATAAGAGCACCCTTATTTAATGGGTTCCTCGTGGATAAACACAGGTGAAGGATTCTCAATTGACTTTGGATCAAAAATCCTTTCCTCAGTTTTGTTGATATTAATAAAAAGATGGTTTAAATCGCACCACTTCACAAACCTTACAACCTTTAAATGGTAGACTGAGAGGTTACTGTCTTCATGTCTTCAAGACTAAGTACAGCTGTGTCATCTATAAGGTTACTGGAATTGTGACTTGCATGGTCAATTATAAACAGCGTAAACATAATCGGGGAGCTAAGACAGTCTTGGGCAATACCTGTCCTTCTCCTTCTAATCTCTGATAAGCTGTTATTAACCTTAACATGCTGTCTTTGATTAGTTAGAAACAAATAGTACGATTTCAAGAGCCCTTTCTGCCTTGAAATTGTGCTACCCTGCTTCAACTACTCTGCCTTGGTGCTTACATGCTTCACCAGCTCCACTATTGTTCATCTGAGTCCTTCAAGGTCTCCATCTCCATCAATTCCACCAATTCTTCTGTTCCCCCTGCCTCCACCTTGGTCTTTAACCCACTGGAACTGGAATCTGCTTTGAATCTGGAATCTGTTTATTTATGGTGTGATCAGAAGCCAAATTTGTAATAGTGTCATAGCTCCAGCATATATCTAACTCACCAGTCTGCAGCTTTCTAGTAATCCTAAAGACCTATACTAGCTTGTTCGAGTGGGTTTGATTAGGGTAGGATCTCAGTCACTTTTATTTCTATAGTGCTTTATACAAAACAGATGGTATCAAAGTAGCTTCATAAAGATCAACGGTAAAACTGTACATGTCTAAAATGGAAATTGAACTATTGAGACCATTCAAATTATGCTGTAATGCAGCTCTGAAAGACAACTAGTATCATCTGGTAGGTCAAGGCTGCATTACGGTGTCAGCTTAGTTCTGATCAATAAGTTCATACATTTTCAACATGTTCAATTCAGATATAACAGTGATACAAAAGGCAGCAATGTTGTAATTGAGCTAGAGTCAGGTGAATGTTGATTCAGATCTGTTCAGTACTAGTGTTGAAGGATGTAAAGCAGAAAGTTAAAACTTTTTTGTACTTTTGATATTTTGGAAAGCATTTTAAAATGTGGCAGTGATTCAAATTCAACCCTAGGTGTAGCTGCCGTCAGAGGCAACTCTCATATATTTCAGATTATAATATGCACTTTATAGTTAAAAGATTTATAAATAATTACAATTTTCAGAGTAATCATTAGAATAAACAAGTAATATATATTTTTTGTTAATACATGTCAATTCATTTCAAATTACTCAACTAAAATGATAAAAAGCGGGGGATTTCTTTTAGCTTGGGAATTATTTAATTGTTGCAAGATATTTTAATATGATCAAGATGTTTTTCCAATGCACTACAAGTAGTACAACCACATGAGGTGCTGCACTAATAACATGTCTGTAAGGATAATGCCTTTAAGAAGTGTGAAGAAGTTATAGTTTTCGTTAAAGAGAAAACTGTAACCCTCCAAGTTTATTCCTCTTGAGTTAGAGAAGCCAATGAGGTATGTGTCTTATTGCATTAACTGCTTTGCCATTTGCGAACATGTATGAGTGTGTCCGTATGTTAATGTATAATTAGCCAATTAAGGTGTATTTCCTTACGTCTTGAATGTGCACTTTATTTATTGGTTGTAAGTATTTTTCGTTAATTACGTGCAAACACCACCTTTAAAGGGTTCATTTAAGTTTTATGCATTTCTTTTCACAGTTCTGATGGCCTTGTTGGGACATAAAGGGATGCATGGCTAGAATGTACAAGACACTACAGACTTGTGTCCGAATAAACGTCAAATTAAGAATGACTTGCTTGAGCCTTTGATTTGAACTCGAGAGGAGTAACACTAGGGTTAAGGGGACACTCCCATTGTCATATCATATGAAAGGTGCATAGATAAGCTTTAGATACAACAATTTAAATCTATTGAAAATCTGTAATCTGAGAGTAAAAAATATTCAAATCAAAGATTGAGAAATCAGAAAATTGCCAATTGTTGTCCAAATTAAGTACTAAGACATATTACTAATCAAAAAAGATTTATATTTACAGTATGGACTTTACTAAATCTCTTTATGGAACATGATCTTTATTAATATCATAATAATTGTCATAAAAAGAAAATCAATCATTTTAACCTATACCATATATTTTTGACTATTGGTCAAGGGTCACATTTAACTAGGCAACATCTCTGCATTGTCATGGTTTTATCATATTTATTGAATCATATGAATTGAAAGGTTGCTTTTAATACTCAAAGCATCAAACCTTGTATGAGGATGACATAGTTATAATATATAATTGACATTATCTGTTACATGTAATATAACGTTAAAAGCTATGGAAACAGCATAGATACACATGTATTTCTTTTGTTTATTCGTTCTTTCTTTCTTTTTGTCATAACTGTTACTATATTGTGCATTTTAATATGACTGGAACTTCATGACTTTTTTTGTCAAATTGCTTACCTCACTGTATACTCTTCCTGGTTTCTTAAAGAACAAAAACATCTGACTTGGGTTCTCTAGATTAAAAGAAAGTTTATTCTTAAAGACTTGTTAAATTCCACTAAACAAGAGGAAGTTATTAGAGTCCATGATTACTTAACAGCTTGAACCCCTTGTTAGACATCAAGTTTCGAAAACAATAATCCATCACCATTTTTATTCACTGAATCCTCGTAAAATTAGCTTCCATCGTTATCTTTTATTTTTCATTTTTCCTATTAACCTTATACATGCAGCTTTCACATATTGAACTCATCATATCAATGCCAGCTGTGACTGTTTGACCTTATATGAGACTTATATAAAAACATGCTCCAGAGACTGAACTATGTTGCGTAACATCAAATGGCTTTAAACTAATACAGTGTTCTAGATGTGTCAACACAATTTTCAAGTAAAAATCATCAAATCTCAAAGACCTAGAGCTGAATATGAAGACGAAATGTGTTGTGACATTCTGTGGTTTTGAAACATGAGTTCACATGTGAGTGAGATGATGTACACCTGTGGTTACCATCGGCCCTCCGCAAATTTTTAAGGACTTTTACTAACAGCACAGACATTTCTAACTGAAACAAGTGTTTATTCACTTCAAATCCCTCACTAATTCACTGCCTCATAAAAAAACGACAAAATCTAATTGTAATTGCATAATTATTTTCTTAATCTCCTTACCTAACAACCGCGCATAAGATTCAGGTTTCTCTGGCATCTGTTAATGAGAACTACCAGAACAAGCAGAACAATTTTCAAACCTCCTCTTCTCTGCTTACCATCTGACATCCCAGCACCTGCAATGATAGGTCATCTATTACATAAGGAGTGACCTTTAATATTCACCACCTGCCTTTAAAAGCTTCAAACCTTTTCATCTGCATAGTGATGTATTAACACTGTTAATATCTCTCAATTAGCAAAGGTTCAAAATATGGAAATGTTTAGACTTGCATAAGAGCCACACTTGTAAAATCTCTTTACAAGGTGCAACATGGTATGCCACGACAAACTATGAAGTCAAATCTGTTTTTGATGCTGTGTTATCATACTGCACTGGTACAAGGATACAATAGGGAAGTATTCACCCATAATAAATACATATAATCTCACCATGAGTTTGTAATTAAAGAATTCATTCATTCATTTTCTTTTTGGCTTAGTCCTTTTATTAATCTGGGGTCGCCACAGCGGAATGAACTGCAAACTTATCAGCACATGTTTTACGCAGCGGATGCCCTTCCAGCTGCAGCCCATCACTGGGAAACACCCATACACTCCCATTCACACACATACACAATGGAAAATTTTAGCTTACCCAATTCACCTGTACCGCATGTCTTTGGACTTGTGGGGGAAACCGGAGCACCCGGAGGAAACCCACGCGAACACGGGGAGAACATGCAAACTCCACACAGAAATGCCAACTGACCCAGCCGAGGCTCAAACCAGCGACCTTCTTGCTGTGAGGCGACAGCGCTACCCACTGCACCACCACGCCACCTTCAAAAACATGGCTAAAACATTCCCTGCGACTTTAGTGGTTCAAATTTAAATTCAGTTTCATCTTTATTTCTATAGCGCTTTTTACAATGTAGATCTAGCAAATTGAAATTGCTTCAGTTCAGTTGTCACAGCTGAAGTTCAGTTTAGTTCAGTTCAGTGTAATGTAAATGTCACTGCTGAAAGCCCAAACACTGAAAAGCAACTCCACCATTGTGCAGCTCCACTAGTCTCAAGCCAAGCAGTGGCCAGTGGCGACAGTGATCATACTGAGCTCCAAGAATACTTTTCTGTGCACAATACAAACTGTAAATACAACTCTGTAATCTGATATCTTCTCTCCCAAGTTAGATCGTCAAGGTGCGTGTTTCAACACAGGCTCATTGGGAAAATGTGCCCAGGGACACATTATTGAGAGCTGAGAAATATGTGCTTGTGGGTACATATGGCTGCATTTTGTGTCTAAAAGGAAGACTACAGGGTGGTACTTACCTCCATATGGACGTCTTGTTTAGCGTGTCCGGTAGCTCACCATGAATGATGTCAGACTTGGAACGTGGAGCACACCAGGGTTTGAATCCGGCAAAAGAAGGGTGGTTCCAGAAACCAGGTAAAACGAAACCCAAAAAAGGTTGTGTGATGTCATTGTAGAAGCATACGGCTGAGATGCCTTTTCTCTTTTTGTTTTCATTTGAAAACACTATTGGTTGGGTTTAGGGAAGGGTAGGTCAGTCGATATCAAGCCGATATATAATGCACGGCAGACAAGCCAACTGGCTTCTTTCATGGAGATACATGAAAAGGACGTTAAAATACGAAAACATTTATACAGCGGTCTCTTTTGGATTTACGAGAAATGGCAGGTATAAGAAAACATGTATTTGAGATTGTCAAAAATGTACACAGCGGCCTCTAGTGGACTTGTGAAAACAAAAACTGCAATAAGATGTAGCCCTGTTACATATTTCTAGATTCTCAAAAATGTATCCCTGGGCACAAAATTCCAATGAACCTGGGTTGGTGTGTTTACTAGGGGCCGTATGAATAGTTAGCATAGTTATATAGTTAGCAATGCAGACTTGCAAACATCATATTGCCATAGTAAATATGCACGCTGATCTGATACGGATAACATAGGCAAACAAAGTTGTTTTTACAGTTTTTTTTGTCATAAAAATGTGTTCTTGGAGCTTCATATGATTACAGTTGAACCACTTAGGTCACATGGAATGTTTTTTTTTTATAAATATTTTTTTGGGGTTTTCACCTTTAATGGACAGGACAGTATTGACAGGAAAGTGTGGGGAGCAGAGAGAGGGAAAGGATCGGCATAGGACCTCGAGGCAGAAATCGAACTCGGGTCGCCGTGAGCACCGGAGTGCATGTGTCGACAGACTAACCACTACACCATTGGCGCCGACACGTGGAATGTTTTTACAATGTTACTGTGCATTCACACCGAAGGCGCCGAGAGGGTCAAAGTAGCCGGAAGTCATTAATTTTCAATGGGAGCCAGCGATGATAAGCGGCGAAGGTGTGGGCAGCGAGGAGAGTTGAAATCAAGTTAACTTTATGGTAATGAGCTATGACGTGGTTCGGCGGCAAGCAATCGGAATGTAGAAGTCACGGCTTGAGAGGATTCCAGAGAACACAGTCCTGTGAACTTTGGTTCTGTCCACAGTTGTTCCCAATTATTTTCTATTGCAGTTGCTGGATTTCCAGTTATTTACGAGGTTTTCTTACAGGGACATAAATAAAAAAGTTACTGGCGAGTTGATGTGCATTAATGTTATATATGTTTTTTTTTATTTTTATCAGGAATCTCATGCTAACTATAACGACAGTACAACACTGTATTGCTGCTTCAGAATATTTCAGACATATGGACATATTAGATAAGTGCAGCAAAGCCACACCACATGCAACAACTTGATCTTCCATAGTTAAATTAATTTGATAAAAGGCGCGCAACATTTTCACACTAGAAAGCACGTTTTTTTATGCAAGAATGTAAGTGATTTGCTGATATGCTGCAACGGCCCCTTTAAATAAGAGATCTATGTAGCGAATTTTGATGCTCTCGCCGCCAAAGCTGTGAAGGCAGACAGGGCGACCATAGCAAACTTTGACGCTCTTGCCGCCTTCAGTGTGAACGCACAGTTATTGTTTCCTTTTCTTGACTTTGAACATCTGTGGACCATTGCTGTCTATGGAGAATAAGAGAGCGGTCAGATTTCATCTAAAATGTCTTATTCATGTTCTGAAGATGAACGAAGGTCTCAGGAAATTGGAACATCATGATAGTGAGTAATTAATAACAGAATTTTAATGTCTGGGCAAACAACTGCTTTAAAGGTGCAGTAGGTGATTGTCTTCAGAAACATTTTTTGTTGTGCTGGTTGAAAGTCTCTTCACATTCCAATAGTAGACCTAATGATTAAAGTAAATGATCTAAATGTATTTATATGTATTTTTATAATCTGGGTAAGACATAAGACTATAAATGCTCATCCAATTAAATATTGGCAGGCCGATAATTCCCATAATTCTGATAAGTAGCCCAAACTGTCTGTCAACAAATTTGAACAATTTGCACCCTTTCGCGTAGATCCGCCGATGTGCGTTTACGCGGGCCGCGGTCACGTGGACATGAGTGACAGCGCTAAAAACAAATGCTGAATCAAAACTTTTTAAAATCCTGAATGAATATTGGAGTTACTTTTGCTGGAGGAAGGATGACACCATGCCTGAAGTATTTCTTTTAGACAGGTAATGTTATGTTTTAAAACTCTTTTAGTCAGGCAAAGCTGATGTAGATTGTGTTGTTTTACGAATGGGCTATATGGACGGAAGTGTTGTTCAGCCACTGAAATCTTCCGGCGAAAGATTGATGTGACTGTTTTCAGTTTCATAAGGTATCTTTTACAGCATCGATAATGTAGATTTTTATTTAGTTTAACAACAAAACATAAGTTAATAGCGCTATTCCACCTAGGCTGCTTTACTGAGATGAAGTTTGTTTTGTATTCACATTGGTTCATTTTTGAACACTGACAGCCTGTGACACGCTACCTATATTGTTTACCATGCTACTCTGAATATTGGGTCTGAAATAGCATGTAAGTATGGCTTAGTAATAAGTGTAATTCCTGCACAGCGCCGGCTAAGCACTAAGCATACAGTAGTCGCTTTAGGACAAAGAGTGTGAGAGAGTGAGACTGATGAGAGAGTGTTGACAAGTTTTGCTTGCTAACTACATAACTGAAAACGTACTAGATGTAATACAGTTTTTCGTTCAGAATTGTAGTATTATAAAGTACTATAAAATTTTCTAACTGGTGAATGACATGATCTAGTGGGTCTCTGTCATTTTTAATGTGCGTGCTCGCGATTTCAGGAGGTGTGGCTTTGGACGACAGGGGAGGGGTTGTATTTGAAAGATACTATGCTAACCGTTTAGCATTTAGGCAGATCACCTACTGCACCTTTAAGAGTTGTATAATTTTGCAAACATTATGGGAATGCTATTTTTAAATGTTCTCTGAGCTTGAAAAAAAGTAGTAGCATATTTTAAAAAAAAATGTTTGATGACTAAAAATGTTAACTGACTTTAATCGGATTACTCTGAACCAAAACTCTGTTAACATTACTGGAAGAACATTTGTTCCATTTTTTTTATTATTAAGTTCTGAAATATGCTCCCTGTCAGCTTGGAGCACACAAAACAATGATTTGCAGAATTGGTGTTTGTGAATTGGTGATGATAAAAATCATTATTTTTACATTGTTTGTACTCAGAAAACACCAAAGCACAGAAATTGGGCCAGACTTTTCTTCTCTAAGTTTACCTCTGGAGTGATTGGATGTGAAAGAGATGGAATTGGAACCAAACTAGCATTATCATGAAAGAAAGGAATCGATTTTACAACCCAAGCCTCTGTCATTTATACCAAGTGATTTATTCCTTTGTTTTCCACTACTTTGTCCACTACTGTGAGTTTGTGTTCGGAACATGTGTTTGGAAATTCAAAGCTATTGCTCTGAACATGCTGGATCAAATAACAAAAACACAGTTTGTTGTTCATGTGCAGGGTGTATTGTTTATTGTTGATGAAGATCTCATGGTTCGCCTGGTGCCATAAATGTTCTGCCGGTTTCCTGTCCAATGTTTGAACTATAATGATTAACTCCATAAACACACGGCACTGACCATTTAGGCAGAAAGTGAAGGCAGTTGTTTTCTAAAAATAAAAGCAACATGAAAAATCACGCTTAACCACATAATGTGTCTCTATTTGTCAAACACTGGCAGTTCATGTTTTTTGGCCTGCTTGAAAAATTGATTTATATGTACAGGTCCTGAGATAATTTGCACCCTCTAGTGTTTGACAGTTAAGTATCAGGCTGTCTGAGCACATGTAAGCACCTGAGCACCTTTACAAACAAACAAATACATAAATAAATAATGGTAAAGTATCACTATCTCTCTCTCCCTCTCTTCTATTTTTGTTCTATACACATCAAGTTAATCTGATTATCCTTTCAAATTCTCTTTCATATAATGTGAAAACAAAGATGTTTACAGGTTTAATGCAAATTTAATAGCTGGTTATAAAGCTAAATGTAAGTTCAGTTAAATTGTGATTGATATTTGTCTCGTCACTAATGACAACAGGACAAAGCAATGCCTGCAATATAGTATCCGTTTTATAGATAACTGAACAACAGCCAGCCTTTATAGATATTGATCAGGCATAACATTATGACCACCTCCAGCCTACACTTATGTGTGTGCCTGGTAGTGTTGGGCACATTCCTTCAAAAGAGTAATTGGTTATACTGTAGTTAGTTACTTCTCACAAATAGTAACTGAGTTAGTAAATGAGTTACTTAATTCAAAAAGTAACCAATTACCAGGGAAAGTAACTCTTGCGTTACTTTAAAAAAAAAAGTCTAATTTGTCAAATGACTATAAAATAAATATAAAACATTGTACACTAATCTACACTACTTTAATGTTGTTGTGGGACAATGTGAGAGAAAAGCATCAAATTCAACATATCATTATAAATATTATCATTACTATAGTTAAATAAGACACAATAGATGGTTTAGAACTTTAAGTATTTTTTGCACAGACCACAACTCACAAGACTTGTCAACAAACAAGTCTAAATATAAATTCTTCTTCTTAAGAAATGTACCAAAAATAAACAAATAATAACAATACATATACATACTCTCTTTGTATATAAATTATGCAAATGACAATTCTGACTCCTGGTCGCGGCTGACTGTGCATGTGTGAACGCCCGCACTACTCTGCCTCTGATTGGCAAACGATGGAAACGTACTCAATCATCACGTTGTCAGTTACACCACGTTCACAGACACACCAGTCATCATCACTGGTTGGTTATGTGTCCCACCCCAGCTCCAAACACACACACCCACCCCAGAGGAAGAGAGGTCCTATGGCTGAGTTAAATGCGCTGCTCGCATGAAAAGCGCTTCAGTGTTCTCAATTATAGTAATGCACGTTTTATTGTCAGTAACGGTAACGGCAACGGCGCTGTAACGGGGGAAACAGTAATTCATCTGATTACTTGTTACTGAAAAAATTATCGTCGTTAGTAACGCTGTTTATTTATAGTGCCATTATTCCCATCACTGGTGCCTGGCCTCAAACAGTGTCACGGTTCACAAAGCAATGCGTATATACAGTGAGAATTATTAGCCCTCCTGTGAATTTTTCTTTTTTAACATTTTTTAAGTGCTGTTTAACAGAGCGAGACATTTTACAGTATTTGCTGTATTATTTTTTTTTTTCTGGAGAAAATTCTTTTTTAGTTTGCTTGTAATAAAACATATATAAAACATTTTTATATTTTAAAAGAAAATTGCATGGTCAATGTTATTAGCCCCTTTAAGTTTTTTTTGTTTGTCTACAGAACAAACCAGTTATCCAATAACTTGCCTAGTTAAGCTAATAACCTAATTAAGCATTTACATTTCACTTTAAGCTGAATACTAGTATCTTGCAAAAGAACTACAAAAATATTAGATACTTTCATAATTATAATTTAAAAAAAAAATTTATTAGAAATGAGTTATTAAAACTAGTATGCTTAAAATGTGTTGAAAAAAATATTCTCCATGTTAAATAGCACTTATATTTAAAAAATAATTGAATTTCATAGGTGGGATAATAACTCTGACTTCCACTGTATATACTATCCAAAAGCAGAATTTTAGTCAGTATAGTGTTTGCTGGTTTGTTGCTCATAAAAGGTGACAAACTGTGTTGGCACAGCACCTGGGAACTTCAATCTTAAGGCTGAGACACACCAAGCCGACGGTTGGCAATTGGGCTTTGTCAGTTCATCGGTCAGCGTTGGTCCGGCTAGTTGGTTTGTTGTGTTTTACATGTCACCTCTTGTCGGGTTAACATCGGATTGCATTGGCCTGATTCAGCATGTAGAATCTGCGTTGGCCGTCAGCTGAAGATATTAGGTTATTCAGCAACGAATCAGAGCGTGAGTGTGATGTAGTGAAGTGAAAAAATTGAAAAAATCAAGTTTATTTGTATAGTGCTTTTCACAATAATTATTGTTTCAAAGCAGCTTTACAAACATGTGCATTATTGCATTACAATCAAAATCAGAAAAGTTAAGGTTATTAGTTACTATAACGTTATTAGTTACTAATAACTTTAACTAATTAACTAATAACTAATAACTTTAGCAGTTAAAGTTAATATATATAAACATGGTTAACCTGCAGTTTTATAGTATATAGGTGATGTCTATGTGTTGGTGTTCAATGAAGTGTATTTGTGTATGTGTTGTCCTCGATGATTGACATCATGTCTTCACAGGTCTTGGATCTCATCAAGTGGCGCTGCACTCGGCCTTAGGATAGGCCTTAGGATAGGCATCCCCAGGTGGAAACAGAGAGCAAAAAAAATAATTAGCGTAGCTGCTGTCCAAAATGTATTTGAACAAGAGATACTAATGTCAATGTAAAAATGAAGTGCTATAAAAGAAAAGAGGTGCTATATAAACACAACATAGACGTATTTCTAACAAAGTGCCTGGTGCATTAAGACAGAAGGAGTGTGTCCTACGGGTGGTTTGTCAAGCCCACTCACCTGCATGTAGCACATGCTACAGTTATGTGATGCATGTGCATATGCTTTACTAAAAAGATAGGTCTTTAATCTAGTTTTGAGCTGAGAGAGAGTGTCTGAGCCTCAAACATTATCAGGAAGGCTTTTCCAGAGTTTAGGAGACATATATGAAAACGCTTGCCCTCCTTTAGTGGACTTTGTTATTCTGGGTACTACTCGAAGCCCTCAGTTTTGAGATCTTATAGAGTTGGTTGGATTGTAGCGAGACAGAAGGTTGGTTAGATAAACATGAGCTAAACTATTTAAAGCCTTATAGGTGAGAAGCTCTTGAATCAGTTGCCTTCCGTTTATTTGTTGTTGTGAACAATGATATTTTTTTCTTCTGGAGGAAGTCATTTTTTTTGTTTTCATATTTTAAAAGAAAATTTTATAGTCAATATTATTATCACCTTTAAGTTTTTTTTTGTTTTGTTTTTTTCAGTTGGCTACAGAACAAACCTGAACAGTGGGCCTGAACCTACTGAAGGAATTACCACAACACAGTTCTTCACGGTCAGTTACAGTAATATCTTGATGAGATGAGCCCTCAAGAAAGATTCTCAGCAAAGACCTTGGTGATATACAAGCTTTTGCATTACCTTAAGGCCACCATT